>QAOA01008473.1:1480557-1724404 GCA_003255065.1 Cercis canadensis
CCCCTTTTTTTTTTTTTTTTCTGTTGATAACAAAATAATGAGATAAACATAATATTTTGACTTAAATTTTGATACTTTAACTATAATTTTAAATTTAAACATAAAACTTACAAATTTTAATATTTTTGTATCATAAATTATTTAATATCAAAAGAAATTAAATAATATTGTAAAAGTTCTCTCTCAAGTAATTATGTTTCTTAGATATCTCCGAACATCCATCTTTCAGCTCAAGTGGTCAACGACGGGCTAAAATTTTAATTATAAAAGCATGCATATGGGGTTTATGGTTGACAATTTTTATTGATAATAGTTACCGACCATATACGAACAAAGCCCGCTTTTTATTTTCGTTGAGATTGTGTACTTGTTAATTTCACTTTCCGTAGAAGATCTCACTTTACGTGCCTCAATATAAAATCAGTAAAATATATTACATTTATAATTTGCAATTAAGACAAGTTATAAATAAACTCTACATTGGCGAGTGAATACGTGCATCATAAGATTATAAGAATACTAATAAGATATTCACTCAAGGAAAATATAAAAGTATATTAATAATATAGAGAGATAATTAACAATTTGTTTTCTGATTACTTCTAATAAATTGCATGGGTCCCTTGTCATTTCATTTCTTTTCATTGGGACATATTCGTTGAAGAATTAAGGATCTATCAATTATTGGAAACGCGTATAAATCGGGTAATTAACTGCACCGCAGGTAACCCTTTTTAGCCAGACAGCTAAATAATCCAAGGGCTACTTTAATTTTATCTTTTTCCTTATAATTGTTTTTTTCCTGTTCATCAACCGCTTTTTTTTTCATGAGAGTATCCTATATCACTGTTTAAACCACATAAATATATTTATAGATTTAAGAGAAAAATGTGAAAATTTTAAATTTTACAAAAAATTAAATAATTTTAAGTTATATTTAAATTATATCATATATACAAATAAAATTGGTGATTCTATTAAAAATATATAATATTTTTTTTGCGTATTAGTATAAAAACTGTTGATATAAAAAATAAATAATTAAAATTAATTTTTTTTACATTAATAATTTTCGTATTATCACGTTATAAAAAATATCATATATACGTGAGTAACCTTCAATAAAAATAGATAAATTTTAAAAGGCATAACATTACCCTTAACCATAACGCGGCTTTTGGTATCCGCGGATGGACCGTTGATAGATATATGCGAGTCAAATCATGCTGCGCCCGTTGTGTACACTATGAAACGCCTAATGGCATATTCACATTCATAAGTTTTCTTATATTTTAAGAAGTTTATACGTGGTGGTCCCAAATCAAAATTAAAGATCTAGCGGTTGGGAATACCCAAATCACATCAACATTCAACCTGAATCCTGAATGAAGATTTATTTTAATAAAAAATTCAATATATATATATATATATAATTCATTTGCGGCTTCCACAACTTTTTTTTAATTGTCATCAGTTTTAAGACTCCATTTTAGTTACAGATATTTTAAAAGTGGGGGAAAATAAAAGAACGGGTGATAATAATATAAAAGAAGAGCTACTTGTTTGATCCTGTTTAATGTTTCTCATTCAACTCAAGAGAGGGGAAAAATAAACAACATGACAAAGACTTATTAGTATTATATAATTACTATGTATGTTACAAACGATGAAGTTTCTCATTACAATGGTTAGTAATAATCAAATGGCTGAAAAGGTTACCTTTCTCACTCACACACACAATTTTTAGTTTTCCATATGAATATATGACTGATTAACATAGTAATCACAATCTAGATTTATATACAAGATACAAAATCAATTAAATTAAATGTATTTGTCAGAAAAAAAAAATTGATATTGAAGAATTTGATTAAAACTATGGGAAAGGAAGGAGGCACAGTTTTTTTTTTTTTAAAAAAAAAAAGTATTGTAGCATATATTTCACAGTTTTTTCATTTATATGAAAATAAAAAACTGATGATTGTACTTGCTGGAAGAATTTGTACAATGATGTTAAGTACAATAAATAGTTCCGAAGAAAAAGTACTATAAATACTTTTTGTTTTATATTATTCTATTTTTTGGCCTTTTTTGCTTTATATATTATTCAATGCATACAAATATACGATAATTTTTCTACCAAAAAAAAAATATACGATAATTTAAAATAATAATTAAACAAAAAGATGAAGTATTCTAACAGACTTTTGGTTTCCTGGCCTCACGCTCGTTGAGCGGGTAATATCCGTACACGTCCTTAACTGCCCGAACTCTGACAGCTGTGTTGCAATTACTGCCCGAACTGCCCACGGCCCCCTACAAGGCTACAAAGTTGTTAGTTGTTACCCTTTTTTGTGTTTGTTAAGCATCATTTTTTATAAAATTATTTACTCTTTTGTATTTTTGGTTATATAATTGCTATGTTTTTGAAGAAAGTTCATTTTCTTGAAAAATAAAAACTTTGAATGGATAAAACACACATATTATATCAAAACTGCTAGCTACACCATGACAATTGTAAAATGTAAAAAGGGAAATTTAAATATTGCATCACATGCTATATACTTTTGATACATTAATCCAGCAAAACTATTAAAACCAAATAGCAATGTTCTAAATAAATTTAGATAAAAATAAGTTCAAGTAATGGCAACAATTGGTTAATATAAATTTATTTAAATTCACATATATAATTATATAAGTTTACAAACATTAAATTGTAAATTTCACAAGCTTTAAATTGGTATGCAATTTATAAATTTTTGTTAAAAAATTAGAAATATATGAAAAAAACTCGAATGAATTTAAAAACAGGTTAACTTCTAGAAATGGATACTCGTTAGAAGTTGAAGATGACAAATTTTAAATATTACAGTTTGCCCCTAAAAAATTTTGAATATTTTTTTTAATCTTAATTTTATAAATTTATTTCATTTATACCCTTATAAATTACACTATGACCTAAATTAATCATATCACATGCATGACACATGCTCCTTTCTGTCTATTAATGGATGGACATTAGAATTTTTGGGGTAAAACGCACATTTTAAAAGTTCAAGAAAATATTTTTTACGTTTTTAAAATTTTGGGGATAAACTACACATAAGACATAGTTGAAGAGAGTTTTTTAAACTTTTTTCCCAAATTTAAAGTATATAAATAACATTTATGAAAAACTAAACGGACCAAATCTAAGGGAAATTCTGAAAGTGTCCTCCGCGGTTCCAAATTTTCCCAAACATGAGTAACACGTGCTTTTTTCTCTCTTTTCCGGTTTGTTCTGATGTTTCTTGTTAGCTACACACTTCCACTCACGAGTCACGACTCAACGCTTCGCCTTTGCAAATCCGTGGGTTGATTTACAATTACACCCTTCCTTTCAACAGAATATATCTGTACAGCACACCTAACCATCAAGGAGTAGACAGTAGACCAACACTTCAATGATTATTTTAGAGGAGGGTTATGAGCAAAACAAGATACTAGGTTTTTACATTTAAAATTTTTAAAACAAAGAAGACTAACCTTCTAAATTATTATTATTATTATTATTTTTTCCCTTTCTCTTTGTCTTCTGTCGTGTCTTTTTAGTTTCTTTCAGAGCTTTTATACCTGACTAAAAGTTAAAGCGTACACATCTAATAAAGATTTAGATAAATGTATAATCAAATTTCAAATTGTGTTACGTATGTAAGTATATATATTTTCAGGTGAACTTACAATATCAGTCATGTTCCAGTAGCCATCAATCAAATGTTTTTCATTTTTTAAATAAGTAGACCAATCTTATAATTTTATGTGGCAGGATTAAATCAAACTCTCAAATAAATTTTTTTGTTTCTCATAATTCACCTTATATAGAGTTTAATTTATCAATTAAATCACACTTAATGATTAAACTCTCAAATATTGACTTGAGTGTAAAAATGTATTTATTTAATCTTTGCTAGAGGTTTGAACTCTCATATCCTATAAATTATTTAAAAAAATTCATTACTAAGTCATTCCTAATTAATAACTTCCGTTTTTCTCCTCTTACCCAAGTTACTGGTCACCGACACATATAAAATATCCGTGCTTAGGGCAATGATATTTCTATTAGATTGTTGTCGTTAAGCACGAGCAGAAATGGATGCAACAGGTAGTACTAGCATTAAAGTAATCAGTATCCTCGGAACACAGGTTACCACTTTGCTTATCAAAAAAATAAAACAACAATTAATCGTCGCAAATTTTGACTATTCTTGATAGTTTAGGATCCGTCGGATATAAAATATGATTATCCTTTATAGGAAACATCAAATCTAGAAAACTAGAGCATTTATCTTGTGGGGTAGTTACCTACATTATCAATCACATGTTCATGTTGCTTTTCCCCTTCCTTTGTTGCCTTTTTCCTTTATGGCTATATTCTAAAGAATCCCAAATTCTTTGTTGTGTCCTTTTCTCTGTTCTCTTTAAACAAAAATTCACTGAAGCAGTAATGACTAATGACTGTGATTTGAATGTGCTAACTACCAAATTGCTCACAGACTCAAAGTCACCGCCGGCCTGAAAATGATAATTCTCATATATGATTTATTTCATTCAAAATGCGTATCTTTTGTAATCTTTTTAATGACAATGTGTTGCATGCCATTTCATAACATGTCGACACCTGCTGCAGATATTTAAGGCACGTGCGTCTTTCTTACAAGAAAAGTGGGACAAAGACCTGTTTAGATTTTTGTTCATAGATTCCGTAGCTATCAAGAGGTTCAATTTCATTGATGAAAATAATTCGAGCAATCAAGTGCAGTTTTAGTCAGTTTGATTACATCTTTTTAAAGATTTATGCCAATGCTTCAAGCTTTGCTTCCTACTCACACTTGACACAAGTGAAAATTGAAAAATGCTGTACTTTTTGGATGGCCAACTCTTAAATTAGTCCCACTTATAATAAGTTCACTAACACTCTTGCTTGAAGCATAAATTAAAGTTTACCCAAAGAAAAAAGGTAAATCGACTTGATCAATGAACCTGTTAAGTGGGTTTTGGATTCTTGTAGACATCATTTGTCTGCTTTTGATAAATTAGGTTTAGCTTAAGATACAATATTGTAGTAGGGAGCTTTATAGGTGTAACTAATCAAATATCTGAAACTTGATTAGCTTAACTTCATACTGTTACCAATGTGACTCGGGGAGTTGGTCTGTGGCTGACCATAATGGCGGTTGGTTAGAGCTTATTTGTTGACTATCTCTAATATTATCTCTAGTGTCTACTACTGACTTCTTTGGGTGTCTAGTATCTTATATAGATCAAACCTATATTGTTTAAAATGAGTTACATGATGCCAGTGAGTTCATTGCAGCTAGAATGACAAAAAAAGAAAAAAAAAATGTAGCTATAATTACCAGGGAGAAAAGAATGTGTAGATGCAAGTGGTGAAAGTGAAAGATGGAGGTACAGTAAATACGAAATAGAGAAGAATAATGCTTAAGACATGAGAGTCATTATTACCATTTGGATGAATATTAGTACTAAGTAATGACTTCCAACTTAACTAATCCAGGTATATGCGAGTTGATTCATATAATATGTTCAAAAATTCAAACCATTTTAAAGTTATTTAGCATTTTTGAAGAAATATAAGTGATTAAGTATAATTTAATTGTGACGGGTTTAAATAATTTATAAAAGATTAAAAATTTAAGCTTTTGTGTCATTATATCAAAAAACATTTTAAAAAAAGAGTAAACATAGTTAAATTAATGACCTACGTTGTGCGTTTCATGGTTTGAGACTTTGATTAATTACATTGATTATCAAGCACAGTAATAGCGAGGGTTCTAAAGAGAAATTTAATAAATGTTAAGTGCAAGGGTCAAGCATGACTTTTCATGTGGAAAATAAAGTATTGAGGTGTCATGTCTAATCATGGTCTTTCGTGAACTTTCTCCTCCAGCAAGGATTCTAATATAGGCCAAACCAAATACCGCTAAAGGTACCTACACGTGGCAGTGGAAGACATAAGGTAACAACTTGGCAATAAATATATAAGGAAAGAATAAGGAGCAGAGAGAGGGTGATGGAGAATATAATGCTTTTGTTAGTCGCACAATTAGTACTTCCACTTAAGGTAATCCCCCTACCTTAAAACCTTTTGGTAAACTTCGTTTTCCAAAACGGGTAACTTGACTATTGGACCCGACCTCCCAACCCCATCACTTTGATTTTGACCTCTGAACGGGTTGTAGCCGGTTGCCCAAGTTATCCGTTTCTCAAAGTTTCCCACAATCAATCTCCTCTTTAAAAAAATATAAAATAGCTGTCTTTTCAAGTCCGTCGATTAGCCAATTGTCACACGACTCGTGTTTCCTTTTTCTACACATATTGTTCACCAGTCACCACCATCCCTCCACTTTCTCGGTCAAGATTGCTGATCATCCGACGGTTGACATGGATTGGTGAAAATGAAATAGAAGCTATATATTTTTCCGCCCCCACTCGATGATCAATTGCCTATGAAAATATATAATACTAATAAGTCTAAATCTAAATCAATTAATAATAACATCACAATCAACAAAATAAATACACTAAAATTTAATATTAGATCTTAAAAATTGAATACATAACTATTTGAATTATTGCTTAAATCCAACGCCTCTATCACTTATTACAAAGGAGATTTCTTAGATATTTTTAATATTTATGTAGTATATCATACTACATAAGAATAATCAATAAATAAATGATATGTGTACAAGTTAACTATTTTTTAGTTTATTTAAAAAATTAAATAAATTATATTTTATATCTAATAAAATATAAAAATTATGTATACTTACCACATCAGTGTAATATAACATACTTATGTAGTATTCGTAGAATTTCCGTATTACAAATGCTAATAATAATAATGCGCGCCTTGCTGTTGGTGGATTTGGAGGAAGCGGGCATGGTTAATCTGTAAATTCTTGAGTCGTTAGGTGCAATTATGGAATTGTGGGGATTTGTTATATATTATTATAGAGAAAAAAAATGAGAATTGGGCACGATGCGTTTTTGGTGGACTGAGACTGTACTGGTTTTGGTGGTACTGTAACTGTGACTGTACTGGTGGTGGCTCTCTTTTGAACATGGAAACCTCGGTGTCCCCTTCCCTCTCCCCCTTGTGCCAGTGCCAACTTGGAGATCCATCACGCGCGATTATTAGGCCTGTAGCCGGTACTTGCATAATATTTTTCGCATGAACAAAAGCTTACAAGCTCCCTTACTTACAAAGTTACAACTTACTTTCACAAAGGCAAAGCCCTCAACTTGAAAACCAGAAAGAAAAAGGAAAATACAAACGGGGCCTTTTCCGTAACAATCCTCCATAATTTCCGTACACAAAATGACAATTTATAGATGAGAGCTAAGCAATGTTATTGATTTATGCTATTATCTCTACCCACACATGAACTTTAATGAGAATTATAGCGTGATTTTGATATTATTGTAAAAATCTTAAAAAATTAAATCACTCAATATATGTCAAAACACATAATTTTTTATAAAATGTAATAACAACATAATATAAAAAAATGTACTAGAAAATAAATTTTAAATTTATTTTCTGGCACACTTTCTTATATTTTATAAAGAATTGTGTGTTTTGTTATATACTGGGTGACTCAGTTTATCAAAATCTTCATAATGACCCCAAAATACATTACAAGTCTTACTAGGTCCCACCCTACTAAGAGGGGCATAATATAAGAGATAGTAAGATAGCATTCACCCAATTTATAAACAAAAAAATTAATAGGTGAATAGTAAATGACCTCACTAATTAGGGGTAACATTATCCTCTCCCAATTGGCGACTCTAGTTTTAGAATTTACGTCTTTACAAAAGATTTAAAAAATCGAGTCACACATTATGTGTTAAAATAATTAATTCCCTATAATATATGTCAACAAAACGATATAAAATCACGTGTTAGAAAAAAATTTAAAAACAACACCAAAATATTAATTTCTTTTAACGCAATTAAATTTAAATTTTATTAACTATTTTAAAATTTAATAAACACTTACTAATTCAATTTTTTGATATTTTTGTACTAACACATCTTCAATCCCATCATCCCCCGGCGAATGAAATTAGTGGATAAAGCTACCCACTTAGTTGTCACCAAATCAATATTTTACTCTTTAGCTACGTATCAGTTTTGTTTTGAGTCTTTACATGCAATAAAGTTTAAGGAGAATTACTAAAAAGAATTGTTATAAAAAAAAATTTATAGGAATAAAAAATAGTAAGTTATTATTCAGGAAAATAATTTGTGATTAATCACTTCCAAAACTAGTTCACGTTCTTTATGAGCATTATAACTCACAAACTTTTTTTTTTCTTTCTCTTATAATCCTTTTAAACTTATCATTGGCCTCCCATTAATTTAATATTTTTTTGTTACAAATAAATATAATGTGTTAAAAAAATGAGATAAGAATATATGATAAAAATAGAACTTATAACATCAAATCTTCTAATTTTTATGACTGAGAGAAGGTGCTACTAAACTAACAAATCATTAACTGTTAAGTTAGTATCTTTGTTAAACAAGCTTTATGCTCTTATTAATTGATTGAAAATTCTTTATTAGTTTTGACTTAACTATTTTGTAAGTTTTATTTGTCCATTTTAATTGATATATTTTAACCCTCCCCACTGAGATTTAAGTTAAAATGATTGATGCTTAACTATTAGAATATGTGATAAGATTTTATTGATGGATTTTTAAATAAAAGGTTACAACATAGCAATTTGATATTGTAAATGTAACCATGAACACAGCGGTGGGTAAGATTTTTGTTGGCTAATAAGATTCATAGATCCTTAAACCCAAAATTAACCAATTTTCTAAATTGGAGAAAACTTATAGCAAATATTTTAAATGATTATGACAGCAAGTTGTTGGTAATGCAACCTACTTTTTCGTATGTTCTGGGTTGTGTCCTCTTCTTTGGCTCAGCTGCAGGTTGATACCGTCCTTCCTCGTTGGTTCCCTTATTAGTACAGTACTCTCCATTTTCTTAATTTTTTTTTTTTTCTGAGAGAACTTATTTTTCTTATTTCTAATTCAATAAAATAAAACAAACACCATTTGATCATTTTAAATTAAGGATGTTTTATTGCAATAGACGTTACCTTTTAAAAGAAGAATAATGTTACTTACAAATTATTTAATATAATTTTGTATCACGTTGAGATAATTGATATTTTGGCAATTTTTTATAATTGAATTCACTTACAATTATTTTTTTTATAAATCAAATAATGCCTCTTTAAAAATGTCATAAAATAAATTGAATAATTAAAAATTTAAATAATTTTTATAAATTAAATGTTTAAATTTCTATATCATTATGTATAAAAAATTAGTGTAAGAAAATATAAAATATGCTAGGATGTATAATAAGTATTTATGTGGAAAGAAATACAAGAACTCGCATTCCAAAATAGCAAGTGTTTAAGATGGTCCAAAAAAGCAATGCAAGTGTTTAACGTGCAAGAATATTATACTAGCATGATAATAGAATAAAATATATAAAGAAAAGAAAAAGGAAGTTGATTAGGTTTTCTTCGCTTTTCCTTGGGTACATTGTCGGCAAGATGTACGAGGTTTGATCATAGGGAGACGTGGATGCTCCTTCTCCATTCATGGAAAGTCCTCCGTCAACATCTTATCCCGTCGTTTTCTCGAAGTTTATATTTTTTAATGTTATTTTATTGTAATTATTACAATTATTTTATTATCTTTTCCACTTTAATATGGTAGGGTACTTCCGTATTTTTTTTAATAATATTTCCCTCCGCTTAACTGCAATTATTGGTTTAAGAATCATGTATAGTGAAATAATTTATATGCCCTTGGACCGTTCCTTGTAATGGTTCCATTTTGGTGTGCCGTGTAGAGAGAGGATAAAGTGCGGTCAATGTCAACCTACTCATAAAAGGAAAGGACACCTGGCATTGTTTTTTTTTTGGATAAGGGCATGTATGTTCAAGGATTTTGCGGGTCTCGAATCTCAATCGATCCAATGTTAACCCTCCTTTACATGGAATTGTCAATCAATTTTGAAATTTTATTGGGTGTTTACAAAGTACTTCAAGCGTTACCTTCCACTTAGTTCAGTACTAAATAATTTTGGTATATTTGTAAAAAAATTTAAAAATTAAATCACTTAATATGTGATAAAATACATAATTCTTTATAAAATATAAGAACAACATTATATAAAAAAAAATGCCAAATTTCATTCTTTTGAAAAAAATTAATTTTTGTTTTGTTTTGGACATTTTCTTATATTGTGATATTTTTGTATTTTATAAAAAATTGTGTTATGTCACACGTGACTTAATATTTTAAGATTTTTATAATAACACCAAATTTAACTTATGAGTCCCACTAAAAACCTCTCAATCAAAGATGTGGATAAAGGAGCTATAGCTTAGCAAACACCATTTTATTAGTAAGGTAAACGCTAACCTATCATATTCAAACGAGTATACCTCCTCCTTTGTAGAAGGGATTTTGGGTGAGTTTTAGTAAAACCTATATTGTAATTTTAGTATAATTACAAATATTATAAAAAATTCAATTGCTCATTGTCACTAAATTTGAATATATTTTTTGACACATTTTTGTATATAATGTAATTTATAAGAAGTTAATTGTTTTAGCATATACTAAATAACTTAATTTTTTAATATTTTTATAATAACATTAAAATCACTAAATGAATCCTACCCAATTAGATGAAGGGTAATGTTATGGGAGCAGAAATAGGATAGCATTCACCTATTGATAGTTCTCTATTGTTTTAGTAAATTACATTAATATTTACCTATAGATAAAATTTTTTTTCTAGAATTTGATGAAATTATACACATAATATTTTTTATTTTAAAAGTGACACAATTTTATAATTTCGTATAACAAAAACTCTTCTTTTTCTATTTCATACATTATATAAAATTGATAGTGAGTTTTTGTTGTATCAACTACAGCACACTCTACCTTAAAATTAGATTAATTTATCAACTTTTTATAACTCAAAATGAATTTTTTGAGATATTATTTTCAATATGCTTGGACTTTGCGAGTTGTCATTCTTGATCCATCTAAAACTAAAATTCTCATAATTGTTCAAAGTTCTTATGTTTGTTTATAGGCTTATTGACAGTTTTGGTCCATTTATTTTATCGATTCCTAAAAGTCAGTCTCCTATTTTTAAAAGTAAACGATTTAGTCCCGTGTTTTACTGAATTTAGCAGTGTTAGTCCTCCTGTTAGTCAATCAACGAAATGTTGATATGACACAAAGAAATTAGTTTTTTTTTTTTTTTTTTTTTGTTATCACGTTGATGTGACATAGAGAAAGTAATTTTTAAATATTAAATAACTATTTAAGCATAATAAATCATAATTAACAAAAAATAAGTTTTTTATTGTTAAATAATTATTTTAAATTTTTTCATAAAATTAAAGCAAATAAAAAAAATTTCATATTTTTTCAAATTAAGTCCATAAGAAATTCTACTAAAAATTTCAAATAAAATTATCTAATCTAATTTTTTTTTGACTATTTGAACTTTATAAAAAAAATCTAAAATTTTAGTAAAATCTGGTATGAAATTAATTTGAAAAAATCTAATTTTTTTTTTTATGTAATTGAATTTTATAAAAAAATCTAAAATAGTTATTTAACAATAAAAAAATTATTTTTCTATTAATTATGACTTAATTAAGCTTAAATCATTATTTAGCATTTAAAAATTACTTTATTTATACCACATCAACATGATAACAATAAAAAAAAAATTAATTTCTTTATACCACATCAACATGTCATTAGATTGACCGTTTGGTTAATTAATGAGAAGACTAAAATTATCAAACTCAATAAAACACATGAATTAAATCGTTTATCTTTAAAAATAGGGGACTGACTCGAAAAAATAAATAAAATAAAGAAACCAAAATTACCAATAAGCCTTGTTTATAATATGACGCATTTCAAAATAAAACTGTATTAAGGCTTTCTTGCACGCGACAACTTGGCAGCGGACCATTATAATAGCATTAGATTATTTGCAGAAGCCTAACTTCATGCAAGTTGATACCCTTAATAAATATAGTTTCAAATGCTTCCAAAAAAAAGAATGAACTAAGCTGGGATCGTCCCTCATGGAAATAATATTCATTTGAAGCGATCTTATAATGTTCAACATGAATCACGCCACAAAGGTCACTATTAGGTCTACAGCTCAGGGAACCCACCTTACAGAAAATTTAGGACTACCCTAAGATTACAAGATCCCACAGACCCCAGTAACAAATTCAATAAAGAGGAGCCGACCTCAGGATTTCTTGTAGTGGGGTAGGGTTTAAGGGGCAGGTGATAAATGGGTAGTTGGATAGAGACATGTGAAACTTGGTTTGAACCCAAAGGACTGGAAGTAAAGCAATAGGTATATGTTTTATGTAGACTGGGAAGCAAAGCGGTAACCCAAATGAGGTATTTTTATTACTGCCAGAAAAAGAAACTACTATGTTTTTTGTAGACATATTTATCTAGGGAAAACACCAAGTGAGGAACAAATATTTAAGAAGTTTCACGGGATTCTTCCCGAACAATTTAGCAGCAGGATTACGAGCTTGCTCGGTTAAACACACTAAAAGATGACAAGAAGTAAAAAACTAGTTAAAGAAAAGAATCATCAGAAAACTACAGAACAAAAGCATAGTATTAAATAGTTGATCATGCCCACCGAATATGATGCCACTAGTAAATATAAAAATGTAAATGAGGTTGCCCCCCGCCTTTCAACTATTAGATTAAGAGAATAATATTTCGAGGAGATTAAGATGCCAGGTTTATAAATAAACAAAAGTAGAGCAACCATCGGAACAGAACAATATCAGTATTAATTATTATAGTTAACGTTGATTGTACCTGTACTTGAAAGTTAAACAAGATTCATGGACATAATAGACAAGGTTTTGAAATCATTAGACTGTTTTTTATTCTGTCCGAGTCAGACTGTTTTAGCGTGGTAGATGATTCACGTTTCAAATAAAATTATGGAGAGATAGAGGGAGGCCCAATTTGTCCAAAAGAAATGATAGGATAATAGTATTATAAGATAAAAGGGAAAGAAACCTTAAAATCGAGTGGAATCTTTGGCTTCTTGTCGCCGGTACTTTCTCTCGATTAAAACCAATACTAGAAGGCAGTATACTTTATGTCCTCTTTAGCTAACAAACAACAGAGTTCACAGTATTCTATGTTTATTATGATTAAAAAGCTTCCTTTAATTATTTGGGGGAGGTAAAAACAGGACTCATAAATTGAATCTGGATGGAGTGCATGTTAAGATATTCCTATAGAAAATCTGAATCAAACTAGATAGTCTTAAAGGTACTCATGTCATAATGCATATGCAAGTGAACTCCTAAGTTACTAAAGATCAAGATGCAAGCTGATATATTCACCAAGAAAAAAAATGAAAAGATACGAGGTAGATACAGCTCTTTGATCTGATCAGCAGTCACATGCTGTACCTTTTAATATAATGTAATAATCTTCTTGGGTTATGCATTAAGGGGCTTGATATCTGCCACTCTGAAATCAGATGGCATTTGGTCTTCATAATAAATTGTGCACATGTTTATTCTAATTATCGCTGAAACTCATGAAGCAATAAAGATATACCATTACCTTGCTATTTCCTAAAATCCTGCATATCTCACTTAAACTACAATACCATTTTAACGTGACTCAAATGGTAATGAAAAATTGGACTTCGAGTAAAAAGCCTTAAAATTTTATCAACATATATAAAAAGATAAAATTAAACCCTAAGCCAACCCACCAAAGAATCAAAGGTGAGGACTATTCGATTTTGCTCACAACGCCAAATAAGGTCCAAAAGCAGAACGGGGCTGTATTAGAGTCAAAATCCTGTATATCAAACTAAGCCTCGTTGTTGGATTTAGAGATAGAAAATACTAGGTTTATTGACAATTTTAGTTTCTCTATTTTACTGATTCTTATGACTTAGTCTCCTATTTTTAAAAGTGAATGATTTAGTCCCCGTGTTTTATTGAGTTTAATAGTTTTAGTCTTACCATTAGTAAACCAAACGACATGTTGACGTAGCACAAAGAAATTAATTTTTTTTATTATTAACGAATTGATATACCACATATAAAGTAATTTTTAAATGTTAAATAACTATTTAAGCATAATTAAGTCATAATCAACCAAAAAAAATGAGTTTTTTTTATTGTTAAATAATCATTTTAATTTTTTTTATAAAATTCAAGTAGATAAAAAAAAAAAAAATCAGATCAAGACATGTCAAAAAAAATTTATATTTTTTCAAATTAAGTTCATAAGAGATTCTATCAAAAATTTCAAATAAGATTTTCTAATCTAAATTTTTTTTGACTGTTTGAACTTTATGAAAAAATCTAAAATTTTGGTAGAATCTCATATGGAATTAATTTGAAAACAATCTAAAAAAAAATTATCTACTTGAATTTTATGAAAAAAATCTAAAATTGTTATGTAACAGTAAAAAAAACTCATGTTTTCTATTAATTATGAGTTAATTATGCTTAAATGGTTATTTAACGTTTAAAAATTATATTTTCTGTACCACATCAGCATAATAACAATAAAAAAATAAAATTAATTTCTCTGTGTCATATCAGCATGCCGTTGAGTTGACTATTTGGTTGACTAACAAGAGAACTAAAACTGCCAAATTCAATAAAACACGAAAACTAAATCATTCACTTTTAAAAATGAAAAACTAACTCGTAAAAATTAATAAAACAAAAGAAATAAAACTACCAATAAGTCAAAAGACTATAGTGGCAAGGCGGAAGGCCCATACATCATTGCGATAGAGCTATAGTCCAGATATACTCCGCGCTAAATGAAATTCAGCCAAACAGAGAAACATACGAAACTACTGTCAACTTGAAGGTGACTTTTCGTTTAGAAACCCATTTCATTGGTGATACCTAAACCCTGTCCTAAGATAATTACTCCACTATCTCTATTTTCAAATCCTTTTCACTTTTTTTTTCTTAAAAAAAATCCTTTTCCTCCATTTCTTATCAGATCTAGAACTGATCATCTAAAATTCTAATCACCGCTCAAGGTTCAATTGAACTATAGCCATAACATACATGAAAGAGCTGGGGTTCAACTTCAATGGATCATCTCAAACTAATATTAATAATAACAACAACAACAAATGATGATAAAATAAACTGCTATAAATCATCTATCCTATTCGAGTACAACTTCGCCATCAGAATATAAAGGGATGATATCTTTAAAATCTATCGTAAATGAATGATATATTATATACTATAATGCAGGTAAAAATAAATACGAAACATCATGCTCAAGTATCAAAGACTACAACCATACACATCCCAAGCAAGCTAAAAGTAAGTATTTAAAATTACCTTAACTGACCTCAGAATGTCTGGAAGACTGTGGATGCCTGAACAGGAGATCCCAACTAACCTCTCCCTTCAGTGGACAAATATGAACACGGCTAATTGGATGACTGTGTGCTGTGCTATCCCATATAATTGACAAATGCAGATAATTGACTGATCACTGCAACCTTTCCCCATGAAAATTCAAAAACGCGTTTTGGTCTGCATATTTTTCATGTAAAATTGAAGGACTTTTTTGGGTAGTCAAAATTTAAAATTAATATACTAACACTAAAACAAGGAAAAAATAAACCTCACTAAAAAAAGGATCCTCAAACAAGCTTGCATTATTTTAAACTTCAATTATCATGGAATTTGAAAGAAAATGGATTTAGTTACGCTTTATACAGTTACTATATTTACTCATGCAGGGAGGAATTTAGACCACAAATATTGGCACATTCAATGCATATAAAATTTCCATCTCAACAAAAACTTTTCCATGCTTAAATAAAGGGGAGAAAACAAGTGACAAGTGCCACCTACTGCGCTCCAGCTTCAATTTTTCAAGTGGTTGTCTTATTTAACATACATTCTGCAGACATAACAGAAGGAAAGCTCAATGACAAACCTTGGCAGTGGATTCTGTTTATTTCTGGCCCTTTCATCTCCATCCCATCATCATTAAGCAGAAGTATTCCCGATGAAGTTATGCTAAAAGGGAAAGCCAGAGGGGGTGATATAGGAGATTTTGCTAACTTAATAAACCTTTGACCTGTGAGAAAATGAATGACAAATTATTAACAACAGGTATTAATTTCTCACTTTCCTTGTCTTTTGATTCAAACATATAGGAAGGCAGAGGCGCAGGCACATAGAACTTGTCATTAAGTAAAGGACACTTTCTGTTTGTGATTTTTGTTTCTCTGTACAATCTACACAAACGTTTGTTACAGAAAAATGCAGTTCAAAATCACTATGCTGCAAAAGAGGCAAGATTAGTGTACTGGAAGCCTATAACTTATTTTTAAGTGGAATCAGTGCCAAATAAACCTGATTTAGCTTCAAGTACAAGACGGATGGTCACAGCATGAGCCCAGTTGATTCCCAAAGCAGCAACAAGATGAGAATCGTAAGTAGCGGGATCGCTTTTTTTTTCAAAATGGCTCTGTGCTGCTAAGAAAATATAATGATGTGTTAATATATTAGTTGAAAGCTTTCAAAACATAATTTTACCTTCATACCTTGGAAGGAATACTTGTAGGCTTCGTCACCGATTTGAGATCTTACTTGATTTGTTACCACAACAGGAATTCGTGAAAATTGGGCAAGTGACCTAGACATGATCAAAATCAGTACCACCCTGAGGAACGAACATTTTAATTATCTTAAATATCTCATAAGTGCAACAGTAAAAACTATGTGGTTCTTACTTGATAAAAGAAACATGCCAACCCAATGCTTGTTGTCCAGAAGACCCACTCTCATTCTCCCTGAACAGAACAATTGACCACTTTCACATCATAAGAACAAAACTAAATATTATATCTTGTATAATCATAAGTTCATAACATATCATGCACTACATCCTTGGCAAGAAAGAACAAAGAAAGGAAAAAGTTCAAAGTAATTAGAAGTGATATTTTGATAGTTAATCAATAACCATCATATGGCCTTTTAATAAATGATAACATCATATATATTTCCAGAGAGAGCAAGAGAGCAAAAAGGCATGGATCAACCCATAATTTCTATGCATGAGGCATGCAGTAAGAGGGTCTGACAAGAACATTTACAATTTTGAGGAGCATTTGAAGGGAGTATCTTCAACTACATCAGTCACAATCATTTCCCAAAAGGTTAAACTCACCTTAAAACAAGAGCAGCCATGCTATCAATGATCAGCAACTTCACTTGTTGCTGGAGGAGTGATACCTTGATCTGATGCAAACTGGTACCATCAATACAATATATAGTACATGAAAATTTCAGTAGTCTTACTATTGATTAAGAAAAGGGAAAAGTGGAACAAAATAGAAGTAATCAAGATCAAACAAGTTTAAGAACAGGTGAATGAGGAGCAAAGGCCTGAAAAATAAGCTCCATGTTTGACCACAAACAAGGTGCCCTCCATTTACACTGACATAGAATAACACAAACAATATACACTGAGAAAGCACGAAGAAATAGTTCAACCTATTATCATTATCGGCAAAAATCAATAAAAGCTTTTGAAGTTTGAGACCAAATATAATTAGATCTGCTAAGATTATCTGTGAACTTATTGAACGTGTGATTAACTTACTCAGAAAATTCCTTATTTTCAGATTAAAGATGATAAGAATCTGAAGTTATACATCTTTTTCAGACAGAAGGGGTCAGAAGATGGCCTTGACGCAGTATGTATGATGCAATCAATAACTTGTTTCAAGTGATGAAAAGGACAAAAGAAAGAAAGAAAATAACAAAATGAAATGGAATGATCGCCTCTAATAGCATTCCAATGAACTTTGAAGGAAAATTATCTGATATACCATGCCCTTCTGAATGAGAGCTTAACTAGAAGTAACTAGCACAGATCTATGTATAATCTATTATAATCTGCCTTATAGCTATCATCAGCCTTTGCTTGCATTCTTCTTTTCCCCCATACTTTTGAATAACAACTGCAATATTTATTTTCTCACCATCATCTAGTGCTCATCATATTCTTCAAACTAATGCATCATTCTAAGAATGAGTTAATCCTAATTTGGTTGTATACAACCAAACCAAACATTAATAAGTTCCCATCTTCCAACCTATTGATATTACTTATAGTTCTTATCATCCAATGGCTTTCTATCCATACTGAGACCAAGAATAATCAAGTCTTATCTAAATTCCCACCTCTCAGTGAATTCAGAAAGTGATGTGGGGCGCAAAATCAGGATTCTACCAGCCATCTGCAATTTGTAAAGGAAAAATAATATTCAGTAAGTTCCAAGAGAGGTTATTAAACCCAGGAAAAAAAAAAAAAGCACCTGCATACCTCCTGTGCCATTCCTTTCTTGTGAAATATTTCAGGAAAACTTTTCACCCCAATCTCTATCAATCTGGAAAAAAGGTAAATTTACAACTGGAAGACACTGCAATTTCTTTCGAAATACATGATAGAAAATAAAATCACATGCCTGAAAGCAATGATACAGTTCTTAGATACTTCAACTACCTTCTGGAACTAAATTTGGATTCAACATCAATATATATCACATGGCCGTCTAAGCCTCCATAATTTACTGGCAATGAGGCCAGCAACGAAAGCTTCAAGCAAAACTGCAATATAAAATTCACACATCCAGATTAATGGTTCCTGAAAAAGAATAATAAAACTATGACGTGATTGGGTGCAGCCAAAGTTACATTCCATATGCAAGCACCAAAAAATCAGAATGACATGCAGCATGCATATTTCCACAGAATAGGCACCACTGTTCCATAGTGCAGGCAATTTAGAATCATATTTTCTCAAAAGTTGGTAAAGAAGAATTGCAACATACTATACAATAGTATAGTATGTTACACACTACACGCACATCTAGTCCACCGTGTATACGGCAGATGATGAAGATGTTCCTTGCCAAGGTAAATAACTGCAACAAAAAATGTTGATTTCTTCCAATTTAATGGATATTTTAAACACTTCCACTCGTAGATATTTCACATATCATAATCTAAACAAATATACCTGTGTTTTGCCGATTCCTGCTGGACCAACTAACTCTGTCAAAACACCAAATGGTATACCACCACACAATGCCTCATCTAATCCTTTCAAACGAGTGGGAAGGTGACCAGCCAAGCTCTCATTGCGAACTCGCTGCTCCATCAGAAACAATACCTAGGAGTAGAAACTAGTCATTTCTGAGAGGAAAAAAAAAATCAAAATCTTCAAAAAAAAAAAAAAAAAANAAAAAAAAAAAAAAAAAAAGATTAAAGAGCAAGTGTGTTACGGTTTGACAAGGCGGACAAACAACTTCACTTATCTGTGCTACTGCACATGATACATCTGCCAATCCAACGTCCAGCAATTCCATCAACTCAAATTCAGTTAAAGATAATGCATCCTGTGATTAAAACAAATAATTGTTATCCTCTCGCGAGTCCAAAAGTAAAGAGAGAAAAGAGTTCAAGGATAGCGGATATCAAATCCTCGAGAGAAAAAACTCCTCGATTCAATTCAAAACAAAGATTGGAGCCAATTCAGAACAGAATCAGCAATTCCACACTGGAACAAAGTCGAGGAAATCAAAATCAGAATGCTGAAGAACAATGAGGGTTTCGTATGGTAAGTCACTGAAATTTGACGAAGCTAGGGGTGACGGATCCAAATTCAAAAAGATAATCATATAATGGATTCCCTGAACGAAAATGAAAACGAATTTAAGGGGAGAAAATGAAGTTAATATGAAATGGATCAAAGTTGCAGGATTAGTTACCTTGGCGGTGATGATGTTACGAGCAGTGAAGATATTGGAGATCGATTTCGGCAATCCCAACTGAGTGATGAGCTTGTTCGCCATCTCCTCTCCCTCGGCTTTTTCCCGCCAAAAGCACGAGATTTCTAATCCTGCGTGACAATTTAAGCCTTGTGCACTGACGGAATGAATATATATTGTTTTCCGTCTTTTATCTGATTTAAAAAAAATTTCATTAAAATATTGGGATCTGTGGAAAACAGACAGACAGAAGATGGGCCAATCCCAAATAGTATAGACTAGACACTAGTGTACGCACTGGGTAACGGTTTAAAAAGTGGGCTACGGAGTCGGGTCATCTTGCTCCTCTGTCTCTTTTGGTGTGTGTTTCTTTCTTTTGATTCTCTCTATTTTCTCCATTTTACCAAAAAAGAAAGAAGAAAAGGTTCTCTCTATTTTCTCTTCATAAATCAAACAAGAAAATATTAATTTTTCCACCTTTTTTCTCCTCTCCCGTTTTAGTTATGTTTGGCAACTGCAGCCTTCAAGTTAATAGTCCTGGGAGGGAGAAAATGTTGAAATCGGTGGCAATTTTGAACCCGTAATAAAGAAGCTGACAGGCTTCTACTAGGCAACGCTGGTGAAGCTGCGTATTTCGACTTGTTGTTTCATTATACTGCACTGTGCCGCCAAATCCCATATAATTAATAGTTCATATTCCGTTATATAACTTCTCTTTATGGTGGAGTCTATGTTACATTGAGGTGAATTTTTGTACTATTTTAGGTGGAGTTTTATCATACTGATTCAATTTATATAATATAAATTTTATTAAATTTGTGTATTTAAATTATAAAAAATGTTTTTAAATAAATTTAATAAAATTTAAATTGTGTAAATTATTTTAACATAATATAATTTAATCTGGAGTTGATGTCCGTCAACACTTTCTGGGAAATAAATGTAAGTGAATCGCCCATTTAGTGCTAACATAAAACAAAGTCCATTCTCACAAAAGATAGTAGTCACTTCAACTTTACTTGCTCCCTATTTTTGCTTTTAACTTCTGGTCAACCACCAAAATTTCGTCCTCTTCCGCCTCTGTAACTCGACCCTCAGGCCTCAGCCATCGCCAACTGAATTGTGGAAAGATATCTTAGCACCAGCTCCAAAATCATAAGATTTGGAGGAGAAAATTCTATGCATTAAGCATATGAAGAAGCGACAAACGCTATAGCGGCTCCACACTAGGGAAACCCACAAAATTAATGCCACGTTAGTTCTTAAGTTTGTGCATTGATTTTGGCTCATTTGACTTCTAGTTTATTTTTGGTGCTGCTCAGTTAGCTTCAACCGCATAGATTTTTCATGGCGCAAAAAACATAAACGAATCGACTTTTTGGTATAATGAGAAAAAGAAGGACGGAAAGTCACATGCCGTAAAGACAGAATTGGGCCAAGCCCAAACGAAACATAAGCTGTCCACACACCACTCTGAGAAAGGCAGAACTAGGCAAAAACAAATGAAACCTGCTTTAACCCAACAGAAAAGAGAAGAGAGAGAGACCTGCTTCTCTTGTAGAACCCAAAAGAAAAAAAATCTATTTTGCATGGATTCCTTCTTAAGCTTGCTCTATTATCAGATTATCCTGAAATCAAAGTTGAGCAGAGAAGCAGTTGAAAAGAGGGAAAGGTTGAGGACGAAAGAAAGAGAGAGAGAATGAGAAAATGATATCTGATGTATTACTGAATTAACAGAAAGGAATACATATATAGAAAATCTAAACTACTTCCTAACAAACTAAACTAACTAATTACACTAATGGACTATTGGCTGTCCTGATTAACATTAGACACTGGAGGAGGAGGAGGAGATGAAGGACTAGGCAATGGAGACAAGTTAAGAGGTAGAAGAGCATGAACACTAGTGGAAATATCTTCCATAGAAGAAGGTAAAGTAGAAGAAGAAGGTTCAGAAATAGGAGATGAATGCAAAGGAAATATGGTTTCATGAAAAATGATGTCTCGAGAAACAATGATCTTTTGAGTTGAAGATTAAGAACTTTATAGGCTTTCTTGCCAAATGGATATCCTAGAAAAATTCCAAGAAATGAAAGAGGCATAAACTTGTCTCTACCTTGAGCAGTGGTGGAGACAAAACATAGGCAACCAAAAGGTTTAAGGTGAGAAAGTGAAGATAATTGATTAAAAAGCACTTGATAGGGTGTTTGATTATGAAGAACCTTGGAAGGCATTCTATTGATAAGGTAGGTGGTTGTGAGAATATAGTCACCCTAGTATTTCTTAGGTAAATCAGATTGATATAAAAGGGCTCTGAAAGTTTCAATTAGATGGCGATGTTTACGTTCAACAACCCTATTTTGTTGAGGGGTATAAGGACAGGAAGTCAGATGAATGATACCAAGGGAAGAAAAGAAAGTTTGGCCTGTTGAGCTGCTGCCAAGTTCATAGACATTATCAGTCCTAATTACTTTGACAATGGTACTGAATTGGGTTTGAACAAGATGAACAAAGGATTGGATAATGGAGAAAGTAGAAGATTTGTTATGAAGTAAATGGACCTAGGTGTTTCTGCTAAAGTCATCAACAATGGTAAGAAAATATTTATGACCAGCATATGTAGAATGTTTGTAAGGACCCCAAACATCAATGTGAATTAAGTCAAAGGGAGCTTTAGTAGAAATATGACTAAAAGGAAAGGGCAATTTGTGTTGTCTAGATTGTGAATAGACAATACAAGGATCAAAATCATTGTGATTACCAAGCTTTGGTATATCAATTGGTAACATATAGAATTTGTACAAAGGCATATGCTCCATACATAAATGTCATAGAAGAATGTTATTTTTATTACAATAAGAATTACAACTGACATTACAAAATGAATCAAAAGGAATTTTAGAAGTGACAGAATTATTAACATGATGTTGAAGAAGATACAGGCATCCATCTCTCTTACCAAGGACTAAGTCCTTCTTCATTGAAGGGGTCTGTATGCAACACATGTTATCAGAAAAGTACACTGAATAGTGATATTGATAAGTTAGTTTACTGACAGACAATAAATTGAACTTGAAAGAAGAGATAAAAAGGACATTGGAAAGAATTATATGTGAAGAAATGACAACTATGCCTATACTATTAACCCTTACAGTCTCACCATTAGGAAGAGAAACATAATATGGCACCTTAACATCAGTCATGCTAGAGAAAACATTTTTTATCAAAGCACATATGATCAGAAGCACCAATATCTATGATCCAATGTGTCCCCTATGAGAAAGCTCACTGTAATTTGTATTAGCAGTTGCAAGTATATCAAGGAAAGCCATTTGGATTGATCAGCGTGTTTGAGTTGATTTAGGAGAGTCAGGAGTTGACTATATTGTTCAGTGAAATATTGGAGAACAGGAGAATAGAGAGCAAGAGAATAGCCATTGTTCTGAGAATTTTCAATTGATTCTCCTTGAACTAATCCAAAAAATTTCTTAGGCCTTTGAAACTCGAAATCAACAAGATAACCATAAAGTTTATAGCACTTGTCCTTTGTATGTCCTGGTTTCTTGCAATAATTGCAAGTAACATTTGATTTCTTGTTCAGATTATGCATTTGATGTGTGTAATTATTCCTTCCAGTATTTGCATTCATCGCAGCAGTATCATTTGAGAAAGGAACAATAGGTGAAGAAATTTCTTTATGTTTCTCTTCATGAATGAGAATAGAATAGGCAAAAGAGACATCATGAGAATGTGACCCCTAATAGTTGAAAAAGTATCATTAAGCCCCATGAGTAATTGGAATAACTTCTAATCCTCAAGGTATTTGTCCAAGATTCTCATAGAACCACAAGAACATTCAAGAACAACTTGAAATTTTTTCAATTTATCCAAAATTCTCTTAATTTTGGTGTAATAAGAAGAGACATTATCTGCTCCTTGAGAAACTAAGAATAACTCTTTATGAATTTGATAAACCAGAAAGTCATTGGCTTGTTCAAAACATTCAATGAGTTCAGACAACATTTCTTATGCAGTAGAAATGTAAATAACACTTTCAGCAATGTCTTTGTTCAAAGCATTCAAAATCCAACTAATTACCATGAAATTACAACGATTTCAGACACTCAGCAAGGAAGAAACAGATGCTGGCTTCTGCACTTCACCATTGATGAACCCTAGCTTGTTCTTTGCAGAGAGAGCAATCACCATTGCTCATTTCCAGGCATGAAAACCTCTTCCATCAAATTGCTTGGAGACAAGCACAACACTAGGATTATCTGAGGAGTATAGATACAAAGGACTCAAAGAATCAATCACATTGTCTTCAGAGTTTCCAGAACCTCCATGGGAGGGGTTAGCATAATTCAAATGATTATTTGCCATGTCTTCAAAGCTCAGAAAAATTCAGAGAATAGAAGAAGAAACAAGAAGAATGATCGTAAGAGATGCAAGCAAAGATTGAGGTACAAGAAGCTTTGATACCATGAAATCAGAGTTGAGCAGAAAAGCTGTTGAAAGAGAGAGAAGGTTGAGGACGAAAGAGAGAGAGAGTGAGAATATGAAAATGATATCTGATGTATTACTGAATTAACAAAAAGGAATACATATATAGAAAGTCTAAATTACTTCCTAACAAATTAAACTGAACTAAACTAACTAATTACAGTAATGGATTAAGGGCTTAACTGAATCCGGCCCATTATCTAATCAGGCCCATAAATACGACTAATATAACTAATATATCCTGGTATGAATTGAGACAAGAGCTCATTGACGCTTCTCTCCACGTTAGGAGGTTTTTTTTCTCAAAAAATAAAGGAGTATGATTTTTTTTACTTGTTTTCGTATCAAAAGCAAATTGCACGTATGTTGATTTAAGTAAAACACAATATTTTGAGCATTATAAAGTTTTAGATGCATTATTTAAACAAGTGTTAACCCGAACGTGCAAATTTATGCAGTAGCTTCAAATGTGCATTTGAGAATACTACGAGACATCATATTTTGAAGAAAACTATTTTTTTAAAATTAATTTTGTGTGTGTGAGATATATTTTTATTAGGTGTTCTTATATCAAAACACTTTATAGATATCAAATTGCCAAAAATGACACAGGATTGATGTGTTGTGCTTTAATTCAAAAATATTAGGTGTAATTTAATCAATTTAAGAATATTGAATGACAATATTGAATGAAAAAATCACTTATATAAGAAATAATTCCTAACTTGTTCATTTTTTGGCTAGAATCTTGATACGAACAAGAAAAATCATTTTTAGATGTGTAAAAAGCTTCTGAAATGTCAATAAACTTACCCAAACACACACTAACTTACTAATTTAAAAACCTAGTAATGTAACAGATATTATTGTAACCTTGACATATGCCTAGCCACAAAAAAAAAAAAAAAAGCCTCTCTCATTATAATTACGAATAAAATTTCAATTTTGCTTTATTTTGTGTGTATGTGTATGTTGAAGATCGCGATGCTCTTGAACTCGTATCAAAACTATTTTATACTCGTCTTCCTTTCAAAAATTTGTGACCTACAACTTAGTTTTTAAATCCATTAGAAAACTACCCCGTGATAGGAAAATGGGAATAAATCATTTGCTTATGCGATCACAGTCTCCGAGTCCGATATATGGTACACGTACAACTGCTTTTGCCAAATATTCAATATTGTCATGTTGTCTTCTTGATTCCCGTCATTTTTGCTGATTCACTTCTGAAGTCTCAGCCTTATCTCTTAGTTGTTGAATATTTCAACAACACATTCCACATTAAAGAAACAGAAAGTGTCAGTTTTATATTATTTTTGAGCTGTTGCCGCCGGCCATAAAATTTATTCGTTTGTTCCAGTACCACTTTGTCTGTGCATGAAGGAGGATTAGATTAATAATCATCCTGTGTTCCACAACCCATGATTGATTAGCTGATGTAATAGAAAGAAAAAGCGGGATAGGATAATGGCTTATAGACCACTGTCTGTAATTGCCCAAAAAATTATCTTGATGTTGTACCATGATATTCACTTACTCTGTTTCCTCGATCCGAATTAAATTTTCCCTTTTACTGAAAAACAATAAATTGTGCAAAATTTGTTTGGTCACAAAAACTCAATGAGACGTACTATGGAGAGGCAGAAAATCCAACATTTCTCAAAATGATGTAGAATCAGTTCGATAAATCACAAAATCTCTCAATAGATTTGCGTGCTTTAGTTGGTGTTGACGCTCTGCAAAAGACAAAGATATTCAAGAATACACATAATTGAAGAAACTAAACCCAAGTCAACCCCCATGGCCCACAAAGATGGCCAATGGCTTTAAAGAGGCAATGAATGATAAAACATGCCTTCCAGACAACGCATATCAAATACCAAATCTTCTCTGGTTCGAAAGTTGGAAACAAAGCGAACGACATCACATATTCATCATCAATTATCTAGACCATCCCATACTTGAGCAGGGCATAATTTAAACTTTAAAATACTTATATTTTATGAGTTATTAAATTTAAAACGGTAAATATTCTCGGTGAATTTTGTGTTATATATTCCAATTTTTTTGTTAAGTTGTAGGGAAACAAGACAACTTCAATATACAGACAATCTAACATCGGTTTTTACTTGTTCTTTTCCAGTGGCGTATGGTAACTATAGCTTTCAAGCTGTGATCCTAGGAGACATTCAACTTCTTACGGCTGCGGCCGATGTTTTGAATCCCTAACGAGGAAGCTGAGTGGTGTCTACTAGGCAACTCTGGGGAAGTTGCATACGTTGACACGTTGCTGCCTATGCTTTGCCAGCTAGCCGCCATAGTGTGTATAGCATTTATATATTTTTGGCCAAAGTGTAAAATAGCATATTAAAATGGACACATTACATCATACAAGCACCCTTTTTTCTCTCTTTGTTCTTTTTGTAATTATTTTTTATACCTTTTCGAGGCCAACAATTTAATGAGTACGTATAGCAGTACAGGTATGCATGCTGATGCTGAACATGACATCGGGAGCATGTGAGTGAATCACTTCATCACTTGGTACCATTTTACTGCGCACTATCACTCACCGAATATAAGCGCAATCCGCAACCATTTTTGTTTTTGCCACAACAACACAAGACCCGTTGTCACCAGGGGCAGCAATCCCCCTCGTCCCATGAATTTTCCATAGTCACAAATGGTGTTACGAGTTCTTATACGTCTGTCCCTGCACTTCTCTCAATTTCCTTCAGATATATACATCTTCTAACTTATCTAAAAATAGTTGTCAATCCCACGCATTTTTACCAAAATACCCACAAAATGGTGGGCCGTCCACCTTAGACGATATTGCTTCTAATTGCAAATTAAGCCAAAAGGAAATAAAATTTCCCTCGCTGCACTTTGTCGGATCCTCTTCCTCTGGCACTATAAATCCTCCTCCCCTGCGGTCAAAATTTCTACTTCTCCACCTTTGTTTAGAAATCAAATTTTCAGCCCTTTTCTTTTTCCCCTTTCCCAACCTCTTCCCTTCTCTCTGCATCCTCCTCCAAAACTTGTTAGGGGGACAGAGGCTGTTTGTTTTGCAAATTTTTCTTCTGATTCTCAGGTAATCCTAAACTTTGGTATTTTAATATGCATATTGCAAAGTTCTATTTAATTTTTATTCCACATATACAGAGGCTATACTAGTTCTTTGTTCTCTGTTTCTTCTTGTGTTCTTAACAGATCTCGAATCTATAGAATGGCCACCACTTCTCCCACACCTCAGAAGAAAAGAGCAAGCGTTCCCCCAAAAAGAGGGAAGATCAAAGCTAAGATTTTTGACAGCTTTCTGAAGTCAGTGGTCTCCACAGTTTCAAAGGCAGGAGATTCCCTCGGAAAACTCACCAGAAATGGTGGTAATGGCAATGACTCTGCATCATCCACCCCACCACCAAGTTCTTACAACTCCGAGGTGAACTCCGATGTCTCCTAAACCTGGTTGCCTACAGGATCTTGGGTCTCTTATACTGCTTTCTGAGAAGACCCAGCAAAGTCTGTTCTTTTTTCTGCAGACGAATGCTACTATTTGTGTCTATGTAAATATATCTTCGCGGTTTAGCTTCTTTAGTTCAAATACTAGAAACCAGATGTGGGTGGTGAATAAGATCTTGCAAAACCAATGTTTTAGCTGGTCGAGCAGGATTCTTATTTTCACGGTTATTGTTGTTATACAGATATTGTCTTGTACTTGTTTGGTTTTCTTGGGATTGGTTCCTTACCTCTGCTGGTGTCGTTTTCGAATGTTTTAGACAGGAGATAACATAAATGGAGGAGGTAGTCTGTATTTGGTCTTTGTTTTCTTCTTACCATTTTCCTTTCTGTCTCATATGTAATTTCTTACAATTATAATGAAAATTAGTGATGTGTTTGCTTTTTAATTAATTTGGTTATGATCTGCGCTGGCAATGATTTTGCCTCAGTTGACTTCAAGAATTTAATGTATTTAACTGTTCAATGGGAAATGGACTTGATTGGATGGTTTGTCGTGCTCTAATTGATAAATTGGTAAGTAATATCTGCTTCTAGAATTAGATTATTACCCTCAAGTCTTTACTCAAAGGTGGTGTTTGGTACCAGCTATACATTTGCCTGGGAATCCTTACTTTACTGGGAATAAGATTACTAGGAATAAGATTACTAGGAAAATTGATATTCCCATGTTTGGTTATCACTTAATTTTCCTGTGAATGTTTTTGCACTTCATGCGTTTTCTGTCCAAACCTGAGAGTTGGTACTACCAATTCAATTCCCCCACTTCTTCTCCAACTTCTTCACATTCACAAGGATCTTAGATTTTCTAACTTTATGAGTCAACCATTAGAATTTGCTACTATGCTCTGTTCCAACTTCTCTCTCTATTTTTTTGCTTTTTCACTGGCGATTTTGTTTTGTTGCCCCACCACTGTAACTTCAATTTGCATACAATTCAATAGGCACAACACGAGGCAGCGGATATCTCCCTCCCTCTCCTTCCTGAACTTCCATTTTTTTTCGTCCCTTTTTATCCCAATTTCTAGGAAATAGAAAGGAGGAAAGGAAAGGAACTTGGGGTTGGAGGGAGAATTTAATTTGATGGCTCAAGAAGAGAGAGGACCCAAGAAGGTTTACCAGTTTCCAATTAAAGTATACCAGTACCCAAGAAGAAATGGTCCAATCTAATGCCTCTGTTTGTGGCCCTCGTGGTCTTTGCAGAGATCGGATTCTTGGGTAGGCTGGATATGGCAAAGAACGCAGCTATGGTTGATTCCTGGGCTGACGTGTTCTACAGGAGATGTGAAGTGGTAGCAGTAGATGATTTGGAGGCAGAGAAAATGGAGTAGAAGTTGTAGAATAGGAAGTAGATGAAGCCATGGTTGGAGGAAGAAGAGCAGAAATGAAAGCGAGGAGGGAGAGAAGGGTGCGCGAGTGAGGCAGAGAAAAGAATTCTTGGCGCTGGGCGCTGCGAACCCAGCGCTGGGCGCTGCGAGCCTCTATACCCAGAAAAGTTGGATTCCCACCTGAAGAGGTGGGTAAGTTTTCTTCTGATTTTGTGTACAAATTTCATTCCTAGGTATCCTTTATTCTTGGGAATAATTTTGTATCTCTTGCACCAAATATGGGAAAGTTTTATTCCCATCTTACTTTCCCAGAAATCTTAAAACTTTCTTGATACCAAACACCACCAAAGAGGTTTCGATTATAGAGTCTTAATTTTTCTAGGCTTTGATCCTCTGTTCATTCATCTCCAATTAAAACATGTTCAAAACTTGACCCATTTCTTTTTATCTTCTGAATCAAATGGAACTTTACGGCACTTTGTGGTGGAAAAAGGCATAAGTGGGGACCCATTTTACCCTACGCGCATCTTGGTTCCATGAAACCCAGACAAGGCCCTGTCCACAGGAAAAGACCCTGTTGTCCTCTGTTTTTATAGAAACAAAACTTGTGTCTTTTGCTTTGTTTCTGCTATGCTTAGTTCTGGTTCTGGGCGTGTTGAAGAAGAACCTCTGCCATTGTAGCTGCCTTGTATTAAACACACTAGTTGGTACGAGAGTCTCTTCCATTGACACCTATACGCCCTTTATTTAATTCTCGTTAGCGCTTATGTTGATGCCAATCTCTTGCTACTGAATCATAGGGTCCCAATTCAAGGGCATCCAAGGCCAAGAAAGCTCCCAATAGCCACGAGTAACTCGGGGTCTGTTTGATTTTAATTTTTAAAAATTGTTTTTTGTTTTTAAAAAAAATAAAATAAAATAATTTGTTTAATAGAACTATTTTTATTTACATGTTTTAAAAATTTATTCTCAAAATATTGTTCTAAAAATAAGAAAACAAAAATAAAATAAGACTATTTTTGTTTCCAAAACAAATAAAAAAGCATAAAACAAGTTATTTTTATTAATGACACAATGATAATTATAATTTTTTTTGTTGTTTGTTATTTAAAATTTATTTTCAAAACAGTTTATTAAACAATTTTTTTATACTTTTATTTTGTAAAACAATTTTTAAATATAATTTTCAAAAACAATTTTAAAAAATAAAAATAAAAAAACAAAAACAAAATCAAAACACACCCTTAATATTTGCACAAATACACATACGAATTTGATACAACTCCGTTTGGTTGTGTCCCATTCCATAAATTTATCTCAACTGAAATGACAAATTTAATGTTAAGACAACATTGAAATCGACAGTGTCTCGTCACTTCACTATCGATCAAAGAATTAATGGCACCTAGTTCTGTGAAACGGTTGAGAAACTGGGATTATTCATTGAACCTTAATCTTCACAGCTAGGACGCTTTTGAGCTCCCAGCCACAAAGAAAAGAAGACCAATTGCTTTTGTCAGGTAAGTATAAATGTACAATGAGTAATCCCTAAAAAATGAAGTGCACAATGAACAGTCGAGGACTGAAACTAGTGATGCAATTTCCAATTGGGTTAGGGCTGCCATAAGTACTCTATTAACTACGTATTCTTTTTTTTAGTTGGTTACAATTAAAGATCCACAATTTCATGGTATAAGGTTTATTTTGTCCTATGCTCACTCATTTCAAATCGTATCCTATAATATAGATATTGCCAAAGATATTATAGATTTACTTTTACGACAATAAATAAATTGATGCTGGCCTGGAGCATGTAGAACATATTGTATGAATGTTCATAAAGCTCATTTTATTTGGTAATTAATAATTGGAAGAAGTGGTCAAGAACTTCATACTAAGTTTATACAAATGAGGATTGAATAACCTTTTGAAAGATAAAGGCCCTTGAGATAATAAGAATGAGAATATAAATCTTTATCTTTTTGCTGCTTATGTGGTTAAGAAAAGTACTTGGCCCTTAAAAAGCTCCCAAAAATAAATGTCAATGGGTTTAGTGGGAAACACTTGACAGAAACGTTTAACTAGCTAAAAGTAAAGGTAATGGTGGGGCTCGTCTTTGATAAATTTTTTTTTTTTTTTTTTTGGTATAACAACGGGGCCAAAAGCCCTAAGGACCAGAAACAGAAACTAGAGATCACTAACACGGGGCAATGAAGTCCCCAAAACATCGTCAAAAAGCAAACTCAAAATAGCAGGAGGCGGGGAGAAAAGGTGCAATGCACCCGAGTCTTTGATAATGATGACTTTATCTTGTGATAGCAGAACAGAGTCGACTATGGGGTGAGTTCTTTTTTCTTTGTGTCTTTCATAAGTCTCGTTCTCGCATCTTTTCGTCGTGATTAGGGATGGCAATGGGGCGGGGCAGGCACTCCCCGTCCCCATCCCCGGACCCATTTCTGGCGGGGATTTTTCAACATCCCCATCCCCACCCCACTGAATCTTCATCTGCCCCATGCCCCGCCCCATTTACCCATACAGTCATGCTTTTCTAAATATACATAATTTACAAGTTTAATTTATAAATCATGAACACGATTTCTAATTGAAATTCAAGTTTAATCAAACAAGATAATATAAATAATTCTCAAATAATATCATTAAGAATTCAAGATATCCTCATAAGATAAATAATATTTAAACAAAATTATAAAAATTGTTCTTAAACAATTATAAAAGCCTATAAGAAATCAGAATAAGCACAAGAGGAGCAATTAGAATAAGCACAATTTATGAAAGAGTGTGTATTTGGATGCTCGAATATATTCTATTGATAAATTATCTAAGCATATCTTCAGCTTAGGCTCCACAATCAACTTTTACATTGAATTTCTATTAAATTCTTCCACAATATATATATATATATATATATATATATATATTATTTATTTGTGTGCAGTGCGGGGCGAGGCGGGGTGGGGCGAGGTTTGCCCATCCCCGGACCTGCCCCTATAACATTACCCATAAGATTCTCCATCCCCATTTTTTTTGCCCCATACCCGTACCCGACTGGGTAAAAATACCGGGGCCCCATCGGGTCTGAGGCAAATTGCCATCCCTAGTCGTGATATCTATTCTCACCATGAACAATCATTGAAACGGCTAAGACATTCTCAAGACTAGAGCATAAAATCACTATTCACGGTGTAGGGGTTGCTTTCGCTTGACCTCACTTTTATGGTCAACGGGTTTTTCACTAAAGCGCTGCCTTCAGTACTAGAAGTAATGCGTTTATTCTTCCATTGGCGGTGGTGGGTGTGCAGCTCTTCTCCTCTGATTCCCTCCATTTTCTTCCCGTTTTAGTCTTTTCAGACGTATTAATTGTATATGCCTCTCTTATTAAACAAAGAGGGTAATCTCATTTTTTTTAAATGTTTAAACAAGATAAATTAATTCAAACTGATTGCTTTTTGGGAGAGGGTTTTGAATATGTAATGCTCATGAAAAAAAAATGCTGTAAATGGAAATAATTCTTTTGCAGTTTGTAGTACAATAAGATAATAACAACACTTCTGAATTATGTGATTGTCATTTATACAAATAAAAAAAGACAGTTTCTTTTTTCTCAAAAACTAATTTTTATATGGTCATTCACAAATTAAAAAAAGTAGATTCTTATATATATGTTTTTTGTTTGAGTTGGATGGTTATTTAGTCAAAACTACCATTTTATAAACAAACCTGAGGAAGGAGATGAGAAACAGACTTTAAAGGCAATTCAATTAAGTCAAAATCTCTTCTCTATATTTTTAAAATTTTATCTATAGAAAGGAAAATAATTTTTATTATGCATGTGTCTAGAGAACTAATGTAAAATATTTAATTATTATATCTTATATGTGATTACTATATTCAATAACTATATAACTCAAAAAAAATTTGTTTTTGATGAACAGCTTGAAAAAAAAAATTAGGGGCAGGTTGAAGAATATTTTAATTAGTTCACTTTGTAAAAAATTACAGAGAAATTATCACTCTGCACATAGCACCACATTCATAATCCCTTGTTTTTTGCCTCAATTTTTTGTTTTCTACATTATTTATATTTCGCTTTGTAACACGTCATTTTCGCATACTTAATGCTTCAGTCCCCACGCGGCAAAAATGATGGTCGATGATAAGAACTGCGGCCGTGGTGGTAGTTTACAAGAATCTTTTAGTTGCAATCTTTTGGTCCTTATTTGGTAATTTTAATGTTATTATAAAGATCTCAAAAAAAATAATTATTTAATATGTATAAAAATACATAATTTTTTATAAAATATATTAATGATACGATATAAAAAAAATTATGAAATAAATTTTTAAGTTTATTTTTGATATGTTTTTTTTTTTATTATATTATTATTATATTTCATAAAAAATTGTGTATTATAATATATACTAAATAACTCAATTTTTTGAAATTTTTACAATGATACTCAAATTACATAATGAATCCTATTGAGTCTGAGTCAAAAAGACTGGGGTAATTTCTGTTACCTAAACTTTATTTCTTAAGAATTTCTGAACCATCACTTATGTAAATATACCTTGGTTTTCTTTTTTCTTTCTAGAAAGATGGATACGTAATTAAATAAAACAAAAATTTATAAAAAGTGATATTCAACTGTTATTTATCTTTAATAAGCCCAAATAAAAGAGAAATAAATAAATTTGTTATAACTACAACCACAAAATAGGTATAAATAAATTATTAAACTTTAATAGAACCTTTTAGAAATTTTTTTGATACTTCTAGTTGAGATTATGAATTTAAACAAAAAATTTATAAATTTTAAAAATAATTTTAATATAACTTAATTACAATTTATTTAGTAAATTATCAATAATTTAATACCTATATACTGCATGTTGGTTTCTTGTAATTTATACAAGACTCACAAAACGATGCTTATCTTGAAAAAGAATTGTAAAAAATTTCCAATCATTAGTTCGATCTCGATGTAATTCATTTCAATCAAAGACATTCATATAGATATTAGTCAAGAAATTTAGAATAATAAGACACTAATATGTGACTTTTTTGAGAAATACAAATTTCTATGTGATAAAAATGTGATTATGATAATTACATATTTTTCCTTCATGCCACAACCTAAAATATTGTGACAACTTGGTCCTGAAAAAATGGGTCAGAATTAGAGGAAAAAGCAGATGATGTGCAAGGGAAATGATTCCAATTGCACATTTGTCTAACAGTAACACGTACTCGTTTTATGTCGAATTTTAACATGTCAGAGTTGCTTGTCCTGACGACTCATTCTTGGGGATTAAACCGAGCGCTCACTCCCTTAACGCCCTTTAAATAGCCCTTTCTCTTGATCTTTCCCTCAAAACGCAACGCCCAATCCCACAAGGAGCTCTCTGTCTTTACCTCATTTTCCTTTGCCTCTTCCAAAGTCGATGATCTGTTTCTCTGTTCTCTCCCAGTCTCAGCCCAGCCCAGAGAAAGGTACTCTCCAAAGTTCAGTACTTTAATCTTGCTCTGTTCCTCCCTTCATACTTCACAGCCTTTTCCTCTCAGCCTTCAATTCCTTTTACCAAACTCGCTGCAATGGAGGTTGCAGAACCCAAATCAAAGAACAAACCCATACAAACACTCCCGCCAAGGAGAGGTAAAATCAAGATCAGTATATTTAAGAGCATCGTCCAGTCTGCGGCGTCGTTTGCGTCTTCTTATGGTGGGTTTGAACGGAGGAGCCCCTCTCAGCTCCCCGTCACCTACTCCAAGTGGGTATAACTCAGATGCCTAAACCGAATCTCGATTTCGGATTTATGGGACTCAGGATTCAAGATTTCCAACTACTTGTTGTCTAATCAGGGTCTGTAAATTGGCTGTTAAATTAATCTTACTATTTTTTACTTTTTTAATATTCTTGAATTTATGATGGAAATGGAAAAGGGAACAAAACAAAATAACAAAGGAATTCGCCGCATATTGATTCTGTAAAGTAATTCAATATGAATGTTGTAAGTAATAAATTTGGTCGATTATTTTGCTTGTATCTCCTTGCTACACTACAATCTTCTGAGAATTCCGACGGATGCGAGTGTAATTTTTGCGAAGATGTATTGCATTTTCATTTTTACGGTTGTTGATTACTGATATATCCAGAGTTGGGTAATTATAGAGTTTCAGAGAGTCTGTCTTGTTTCTGAAATTTTAGGACTGTTTGCTTTAGCCATTTTCTATTTCCATTTTCAGTGAAAACGGAAATAAAGTGCAAAAATGTGTTTGGTTAAATAAATAAGAAATGTTTCCATTGGAAACACATGAAAACCTTTCCTAAAATACACTATAAACTGAAAACATAAAAAAGACATTTTCACTGTTTTCACTTATGACCGATGGCAATTTTGTAATTTTATTAACTTTTTTTTTTTTTTTTCAACGACACTCACCCTCTCTCTTTTTTCACTCTCTCTATTTCTACAGTAAAACAATAGCAGAAGACATGAAATAGAGAAGACCCATGGCATCTCTCACTGGAATTGCCACCGCAATCGTTGTGCTCATGTTCGCCGGAGTATCAAGAGCGAGGGATCTCCTGCTATCGTATCCCTGACTTCAGTTCCAGACCTTGCCATCGACAGAGCTGAACTACCCACTGGAGATGAAGTCCTTCTTCAAATGGAGAAGACCCAGGAGGAGCTACTACCTTCCTCCCAATCGATTCTAAGAGCAAAGGAAACGAGAAAGTCACCGAATGGGTCAGTCTTTTCCTACAGCCCTTTCCTTTGCCGGGGACTTCCACGAAATGAAAACGGGCAGCATCGTCGAGCAACTCTCAACATTAGCCAATTGGCAAGGAAAGAAGGCAAGAAAAAAGAAGCCCAAATGGAGTGAGGCCAAGAACAAGATGTTTGGTTTGAGTATGCTAAATTTTGTCAATTTTCAATATGTTTGGTGTGGCTTGAAATTGGATTTTCAGGTGGTGAGGAGAACGAAATTGAGATTGATGTAGGGAAGATAAGCCACGTGGATATGATTTGAAAATGGAAATAAAAAAATTTCAACGAACATGTTTCTTAAAAATGAAAATGTAAAAATGAAAACATATTTCTAGAAATGAAAATAGAAAATGAAAACATGGAAACATTTTCTAAAGCAAACAGGTCCTTAATTTTTACTTTTCCTGCGATGGGTATTACAACGGTAAAAAGTGAGGTAGAAAGGCAGTAAAAATGAAAAATATTTTGATTTTCACTCTTAAATCTCAATACTTTGTAGAGAGAAATAGAAAATAAGTGAGAATAAAAGATTGTCCCTTAGAGTGCAGTCATATTGGGAGCTACCATCAGAAAAAATTGACTCAGATATGATTTGCCTAAGTTAAGTGAATACCTACATGGGTGGCCATGTGCTTGGACAATCTTGTTGCCATTTGAAATTTCTTATTCTTCTTGAAGAATTTTAATATTTTAATAAGAGTTACGGTTTTTCTTCTTGATTGTTAGAGATAAGAACGTTTTTGTGCATTTATTCTTCCATGGGCGGTGGTGGTGTGCTTTAGATCATTTTCTGCTTCTCTCATTTTTCTCCTGTTTTAATTATGCTTAGATCGAGAGCGAAAATGGGAGAAAATGATGTACGATGAGAAAATTAGAGTGAAAAAAGAGTTTTCACTTGCTTGGATGATACCGTGAAAAGTGATGGAAAGAAAAATGCAACGAAAATATGGATTTTGGCCTTCATCAATGTATATGAGTTTGGTGTTGACGATGCTTGAGTTGAACTCGAAGTCGAATGAATCTCAGAGGTTAGATGAGATTGAGCTAATTTGCATAAGTAAAAAGAAGGGGTTGAACTCTTATTTTTAAGTTTTGATGATTAAATTAAGTTGATCCGAACTAAAAAGGAGTCATTAATAGAAAATGAGTCAAAAATCTCGTACCTATAATAGAGATGTTATTTATAAGGGTGTTGAAAAAAATGATAGTGATATATTGATAGTAGATTTGATTTAGACATTTGGTATAATGAGTCTTTGATGTAATAGGGTCTTAAATTTAGGCTCAAGATAAGTATCTACACGTCTTGTAAATTGTAGTTTATACAAGACTCACCCACGATGCTTATCCTGAAAAGAATTGCAAAATTCTCCGATCATTAGTTGAGAAAAAGAAGAAGGAAATTATTCTAAGCACGTGCTCGTTTTATGTGGGCTTTGAACACGTCGGACACTCTGTCCGGAGACCCACCCGACCCAACATCCGATCTTAGTTCACTTAGAGCTGCTTGTCCTGACGAGTCACGACTCAATCTTGAGGGGCAAGCTACTGAGTCCCAAACCGAGCGCTCACTAGTCACTCTCTTGTGAGTTGTGAGAACTCTATAAATGAGACACCCCAAGTTCAGCTAAAGGCAACCCAACCTCGCAAGGAGCTCTCTCTCTCTTTCTCTTTTTGCCTCTTCCAAAGTCAATCTCTTTCTCTGTCATCTTCCAGCCCAGAGAAAGAGACTCTCCAATTCAGTACTTCAGCCTTGCTCTGTTTCTTCCTTCACACTTCACAGCCTTCAATTCCTTTCACCAAACTCTTTGCGATGGAGGTTTCAGAACCCAAATCAACGAGCAAACACATACAAACACTCCCGCCAAGGAGAGGTCAAATTAAGATCAAGATTCTGAAGAGCATCTTCCAGTCTGCGATGGTGTTTGCGTCTTCTTCCAGTGGGTTTGGACGGAGGAACGGCGAAGATGGAGGAGCTCCTTTCAGCTCCCCGTCTCCAACACCACCTACTCCAAGTGGGTATAACTCAGATGCCTAACCCAATTCTCGATTTCGGATTCATTGGACTCAGGATTCAAGATTTCCAACTACTTGTTGTCTGATCAGGGTCTGTTAAATTGGCTGTTAGTCTTACTTACTATTTTTAAATTTTTTATATTCGTTTTTCTTTTTCTTTTCCTGTTAAATTTATGGGGGAAATTGTAGGGAAAAGTGTTTTCCTCATCTTCATTAAATCAGTAAACCAGTATATATATACACGAGTACGTATGTATCCTACTTGGTAGCTACCTCTGTTAAGTAGTTAAGATAAATACAAGTTTCCTACTTATCCTATCATATGCATGATAAATACATGTATTTTGGGCACTTGCATGTTAAACCAGCAATAGAAACGTGACAGAAAGGTGTGCCCCGAGTTGACTCAGCTGGAAGGCGTGCCCCGAGTTGACTCAGTCCACCCAAGTATCCTTATCTCCCAATAGAAATGAAAGAAAAAACAGAGAAAAAAAAAAGGAGGAATTTGATTGGAGTTCCGCATATTGATTCTGTTTCGGGAATTTTGCAGAGACCCTGATGTAAATCTATATGAATGATTGTTGTAACTTGTAAATAATAAATTTGGTCAGTTAGTTTGCTTGTCTCTCCTTGTTGCACTGTATAATTTTCTGAGAATTCCAACGGATGCAGGGGTGATTTTGGCGAAAATGGAACGCATTTCATTTTTTCGGTTATTTACTATTTGACATATCCAGAGTTGGGTAATAGTTCTCTGTTTGAGCCAGTCTTGTTTCTATTCCTGCAACGGTTATTACAACGGTAAAAGATAAGCAAAAAGACAGTAAAAATGCAAAATGTTTAATTTTCACTCTTACATCTTAATAATTTGTAGAGAGAAATAGAAAAAAATAAGTGACAATAAAAGATTTGTCTTTTTAAGTACTCTGACATTGGTATCTACCATCAGAAAATGATTGAGTCATGATCCACCCAAGTGAACTGACACCTATATGGGAATGGGTGTGGCTATTGGCTTGGAAATTCTTAACGCTATTTGGAATTTCTCCTTCTTTTGGAATAATTGAACACTACGATAATAAGGGTTCTGGTTTTCTCGTTGACAACTAGAGATAAGATCGTTTTAGTAGATGCTTAACGGAGCAATCAAACACATGACATATGGTTTCTTTACTTAATGGAATTTTCAATGTGCTCTAGCACAGCAGCATCGGAGTGGTAAAGAAGTTCTAACAATTTTTTCTTTTACCTATTTCGTAGATTCATAAATGATTAACGAAGAAATATTCATGAATAAATAATAAGCCAAATATTGAAGCACGGTTAAATCTCTAAAATATGGTTTGAAAAAGTCCGTAAGATTCTACGACTCACGAAACAGGATGAAACTGACAGACGTTTGCAAATGGATTCTTCGACTCTTTCACTTTGTTGACAATCAACATCAAAAAATGAACTCTGTCTGCTCACCATTATTACAAATGAAACTTTTGATTTTGAATTTTACTTTGGTTAGATTCCCATTTAATGATAGCATAAAGAACATGCAAAGGATTATTCATGTTATTATTTTGGTTATGACTAAGTTATTACTCCTTATGCTATCACCTCCACTCACGTATGGATCTATTGAAAGTTATAGTATAATTTTAGTATCATTGTGAATATTTTAAAAATTTGGGTTACCCAGTATGTGACACATAGTTTCTTATAAAATACAAGAACGATACGATATAAGAAAACGTAACAATAAATAATTTTTTTAAGTTTACCTCTTGACACATTTTTTTATATCGTGATGTTCTTATATTTTATAAAAAAAAAAAAAAATTATTTATTTTGGCACATACTGAATGATTTAGTTTTTCAAAATTTTGACAATTAAACCAAAATTACATTGTAAGTCTCACTGGGTCCCATCTAACTAAAGTGTGTAACATAAAAGAATAATATAAAGGAATAATAGCATAATACTCACCATTTATTTTCTCACACTTCGTCACAATGTTTAATTAGTAGGATCTAAGTCATAGAAGTAAAACGATATATTGAACCAGTCAAATTTAAATTGTATTATGTGTTTCAATAGACTCAATACATAGTATAAATCCTATACCTTAATTAGATTGCAATTTATAATTAAAAAAATTTCGTATTATTTCTCTTTATTGCTTAAGTGTATTAATCCTCCAAATTAGACTATATAAAGATTACATATCCCTTTCATATCAGAAAAAAAAAAATATTGCATATCTCTTGTATATATTGAAAAAGATACGGATTTCTTTGGATGAATGTAATGCTGTTAATCTATTATGCAGGAATCGTAGGCTATGACATTTTACTTTATTTTTTTGGATGATATTATGACGATGAAAATGCTGCCAAAATAAGCATAGCACCATACTAAGGCGCATCATACCCTATGAGACTATGAGTTATGTTTTTAGTTATAGAGACGTATGTTTTGGGTTATGAACCGCGTTTTGAGATAACATTGATATAACATTACGCGCTTAACATGGAAAATGTTTGTATTTTCATAAGGGACCTGCCTTTGGCCAACAATATATATACAAGTGGTAAGATCACTATGGACACAAATTCCACTGCATATATAAATAGAAATGGGTACCTTTCAGTAATTATCATATGGGTTATATTATTTTGTTCCTTATGTTTTTTTCTTTTTGATTTACTTTTTGGTTATATATGTGAGAAAAAACAAAAAAATTATCACCGTTATTCGAAAATGGTCTTGCAGAATTTCAAGTGCACTTTATCAACATGAGCCTTCTAGAACATAAATGATGAATAAACATCATAATTAATTCATTTACGAACAAACATTACCTTCTAGAACTTGAATTTTAATTTTTTTTGTTGACAAATACTTATATCGTCATCATTTATGAGTAATATTTTATACCTTTTTTGATAATTTTTTTTTTACAATAATTAATCTCATTTGTTATCAGAGTTTTAATTCCAAATTCTTTTAATTTAATTTTCACAATATAAATTTAACTCAACTCCCTTTTTGAAGAAATAATCCAAATATAAATTGGTTGATGAAAAAAGATATACTGAATTTACCATTTCTCTGTAATGGGACTGCATCACTGGTCTAAACAGAACAGGTACTGTGTGGTGAAACGCACACGATAATACCTGCCGAAATCTTGGAGCCCAAGCCACAAGTTCTCTGCTACAGGGGCTCGCTTCCCAGCTGAGTTTTCGGCTTTATACCACTCAAAGCCCCCACTTCACTCCCTCGATTCTCAAACACCCAGAACCACAAGTAACAATCTCTCGTTCTTCCTTAGTCTTCTCCAAAGTCGATTTCTTTCTGTACCCTCTCCCAAGTTCAATCTTGCTCCGTTTCTCTCTGCTCTAGTGACGCTCTGTTTCTTTTTTCCCACATCTTGATCCTCTCAGTGTTCAATTCCCGGCATCCAACTCGCTGCGATGGATAGACAAACCAAATCAAAGACCAAAGCTACACACACTCTCCCGCCAAGGAGAGGGCAAATCAAGATAAAGATATTTAAAAGCATCGTCAAATCGGCGACGTCGTTTGCGTGTTCGGCCGCACGGAGGGGCAGAGGAGATGAGCCTCTTCTCAGCTCCAATTCTACGACGCCACCAATTCCAAGTGGGTATAATTCCGAAGCCTAATCCAGATTCAATGGACTCGGGACTCAGGAATCAGGAAATTAAGCCTGCTCTGTGCTCTCCATGTTGTTTATTCAGAGCCGTTGTATGATAATCTTACTTTTTCTTTTTTTCATGTATATATATATATATATATATAATATTTTTTGGTTGAGATTGCCGGAAAATTTTTACAGAAAAAACAAAAGAAATTCGATGGAAGAGTTCCGTATAATTGTTGGGGAATTTTGTGGAGAACCTGATGCAAGCGTATGTCTATTGTTGTTGTAACTTGTAATTAAATTTTTGCTGTTTATTTTTTTGTGTCTCCTTGTTACACAGTAATTTTCCCATAACTCTACCAGATGAAAGTGTAATTCGGGGTTCAATTTTCCGGTTATTGATATTGTTCAGAACTGGGTAATAGTCCCTAATTTAGATGATGCATATGAGGGACCTCTGACTTCTCTATTAGCCAGCTGAACTTGTTCCCTCGCAAAATTCCCTTTTCTCCTCCACACGTGTGTGTATTTTTTTTGGGTCAAATTTTGAACCTACTAATTAATGACTTGCCGTAGAAGAGTAACTCAGCAAAGACTAGAGAGAATCAGAAGCTGCTAATCAGACTTAAACGTCTACACCATTGAGGGAAAAGTAAAACTAGATATTATCCATGTACACTCATTATACCAAAGACTATATGGCACACGTGGAGAACCAGAAAAACGGTGGCTAGTTGTGTATACACTATACAGGAAAGTCAGCTTTGGAAATCCTAATGCCTTTGTGATTTAGAATTATAATCCCCTTGTTGACTACAAAAGATTAAACCCTTTCAGAAAATTTTATCAGTAAAGCTCTTCCCAGTGCCCAGAATAAGTAATATCTATAGGAATGTCATGTCAGCTTAGAAAATCTTAATGCCATTTTGAACGTCTTCTTCTGGATGAATTCAATAATTTGAGAGTTCTGGTTTTATTGCCGAGTGCTAACTGATAAAGTTAAAATTATTCAAATAGATTCATTGATTGTAAGGGCGAGCTTTGGAAAATTTTCACCCAGATATGGTCTGCCCAATTCGAGCAAGCAATTAGTCCATCAGAGTGAGACCTATAAATGTTATTATGACATTGGGTATCTTTATGGCATTTACAGTGCTGCTTTTTGGTGGTAGAAAAGTGATGGAATTTTCTTTACCGTAAAAGCACGGTTGAGCTCTGAAATGAGCAAGTATTGAGAATGGTCCACTAAGATTGTTTTCGTTAGGAAATATGAATGAAACGGATAAAGGGATGCAAGTGGATTCTTCGACCAATCGATTCGTGTACTTTCTTGAAAGTTAACATCCGAAAGTGAAACATTTGTTAATCACCATTATTACAATAGTACCTTCGGATGTTGAATTTAATTTGGTTAGATTCCCATTTAATGTATGCATTTTAATACATTCTATCACGTGTAGGGATAAAAATGATTGAAGCATTTTCTGGGACCTTAGATTGCAATTTTTAGCTAAACTTTCCTTTATATATATTTTCAGTCTTTGCAAGCTTAAGTGATAAGTGCTTAAAAAGTTGAGATTTTATGTTAAACTCTTCCTTTCTTAATATTCTCATCTAAAAAATTTAATTCTATTTACATAATAATAAAAAAAAAGGTTACAAGTGTGTTAATCCTTGTCAGCAAAATATTATATTGATGGATTATATCTTTGTTAAATCCTGAAACGGAGTTTTTTAACAAGCAATGAAGCAAACTTATCATCTGCTTTACTTTGGGGATTGTATATTGTTTAGCATCTTAAAAGGTAACAAAATAAAGAAAAAAAATAAAAAAGGCACATGAAGTGGGCCAAGTGGCGAACAGTTTATAACAATGAAAAATGAGGCACTGAAGTATAAACAAAATGTAAACTTCATTATAATCCACATCATAATAAATGCATAACATCTGGCAAAATACTTAAAAAACGACTGAAGTTAGTTTAACATATTCACAAAACTTTCATTTGTTAAAAAAAAAGAAAAAGAAAATTAGTTTAGATATTACTGTGTGTGTATGTGCATACAGGTATATAAATAACTTTGCAAACATAATATAAACCATATAAATAACCAAACCACCTGTGAATTTCTTACATGTTTTAAAGAGAAGGGAAAAGAAAAAAAATCAATCTAAAAATACATATACAACTCTATAAAGCAAATCTAAAAGCACAAATAATTTATTGCTTTCCTTTAAACGATCAAATAACAGACAAGAATAATATACATGTAGCTGTAGGGCTAGAGAATTGTTTAAATAAAAGCAATTAGGGTATATTTCCAAAATAAAAAAATATATTAATTTACAACAAAAAAGGAAACCGAAAACAAAAAATATTATTCTCTTCTTGTATTTTTTTTTTTTTGCTGAGAATTATCTTCTTGTATTTCAAAAGACATTAATTAGTAGGAAAAGGAAGTCTTAGGGCGACCATACATAAAAGAATAAAAACCTAATGAGAAATGAAATTTAGGACCATGACGTTAGAATATTTGAGCCCAAATAGAATTAGACATTACAACTTGTCCAAATCTCTCTTAATGGGCTATTGGGCCAACCTAAATTTTTTTTTGTTAAAGGAGTTTTGTAGCTCACTTTCTGATCAACTCGGTCCTGTCTTTTTTATTTTTTTTCGGTTTTTCATCATGAAGACTAAGCGACGAAGTCTTTTACCCCATTTTGGAAGAAAGACGACTCGTGAATAATAGACTATATCAGTACACTAACTTGAAGATTTGAATTTCAAAGTATACAATCAAACGGCAGATGGCAAATGCCAACTCTTAAAAGCTAAAGGCACCCATCGTCCCTTGGCAAATGCCAAAATGGCCCTCCCTTTCTTTTCTTTATAGTCCCTACACTCTCAAACCTCTTCCTCCTTGATCCTTGTCTTTTTAAGACTCATTCTCTTTCTCTAACTTTCTCTCGGAGAAAGCCCTTGCTGCTTTTTCTTCCTCTCAAACAGAAAGAGATGGAAAATGCTGAATCTGTGGAGATCAAAGGGAAAGGGATTCCAATTCACGGAGGCAAGTACGTGAGATACAGCGTTTTGGGGAACTTCTTCGAGGTCTATGCTAAGTACGTGCCCCCTCTACAGCCCATCGGACGCGGTGCATACGGCATCGTCTGGTTGGTATCTCTTTAATTCTTCACAATCTCAGCTTTAATTTAATACTATTTCAGCATATGCTTCTATTTAAAGGAGCACCAAAGCCCAGAGACAAGGATTTTGACACTAAGCTTTCACATACATCAAGCATGGCACCTGCATAATACACCACACCAGACAATTAATCAATAAATCCAACTGAAATTGGAAGCCCTGAGTTGCAGCATGTGATTTCTGTCAACTTGCTATGATAAATTCTTCAGTTTATGTTTAGAAATTGAAGCGCTTTCACCGCCTTTGTGTACATATAGACTCAAATTGTTCTGCTTATATTTTGTCCACGTGTTAGAATTTTCTCATTGAGTAGAGGTTGGGGTTTATTATTTGTTGGTACAGCTGTGCAACAAACTCTGAGACAAAAGAAGAGGTTGCAATTAAGAAGATTGGGAATGCATTTGACAACAGGATTGATGCCAAGAGGACACTTCGAGAAATCAAACTTCTTTGTCATATGGATCATGAGAATGTATGCATTCAATTTATAGTTTACTTGTTGCTTTCCACCTCATGTTCTCTGCCTATACTTCCCTTTTCTCATTTTGCAACATACAACTATTGCATGGCTGGTTTCTCTGATGTCATAGTTCAAATCCTTTGCAAAAATTTTGTGATGGTTGGTTGCAAGATCTGTTAAAGGAAGCAATGTTGAGGGTATTGACACTGGCTTTATATATATATATATGCTATGTGTTATACATGATTCTCTGTAATGGTATTGTGCAGGTAGTCAAAATTAAGGACATAATACGGCCACCAGAGAGGGAAAATTTTAATGATGTGTATATTGTATATGAACTGATGGATACTGACCTAAATCAGATTATACGTTCTAACCAGGCTCTGACAGATGAGCACTGTCAGGTAAGCTTAATGCTTTGCTTCTTGCTAACTAGTTCCTATCCTGTAAACAAAGATAGATCCTTTAGAATGATAAACTTGCCAAACATTGCAATTTAAATATGACTCATTTCCCTCTTTTGTTGAATTGGGTTTGGACCTTTTGTCAGTTTTCTGTATGTGTATGTTAGTTTAACATCGCCTGAAGATGTTAGGAAAGAACACAATATTACAAAAATCTTCTTGTATGTAACTGTATGTAACCTTTGTGAGTAGTGACCTAGAAACCTAGTATAAATTCATCTTGTTTTGCAACCTAGTTAACCTGGATAATTTATTGAAGATGCAGCTGCCATAAAGAGTTAAAAAATGGTCATGTTACCATGTAATGTGACTCTGCTTATATTTCCATTTATGGTTTCATGATGGCCTGACTTAAGTACTCATACCAGCCAATCTTGCATGTTTTTTTAAAAATAGTTTTATGACTGTGAAGTTATCTGCTTAAAAATTTACCTCTTTCATTATAGTTTCAACATAGAGTTTTCTATTTGTATTAAGACAATGATCTTGGATCGAAGTTTAAGCAGCATTTTAAATATCATTGCAGTATTTTCTATATCAGCTCTTGAGAGGATTGAAGTACATTCACTCTGCAAATGTTTTGCACCGAGATCTAAAACCAAGCAACCTACTTCTCAATGCAAACTGTGACCTTAAAATCTGTGACTTTGGGCTTGCGAGAACAACCTCAGAGACAGATTTTATGACGGAATATGTTGTGACTCGTTGGTACAGGGCCCCTGAATTGCTACTGAATTGTTCAGAATATACCGCAGCTATTGATATTTGGTCAGTTGGTTGCATTTTGATGGAGATAATTGGAAGGGAGCCTTTATTTCCTGGTAAAGATTATGTTCAGCAGTTGGCGCTTATAACTGAGGTACTTGTCCTCTCTCTTCAAAGTTGGCGGCTTGTCAATTTGGCAGAAAAAAATAGTATATTCTGAAAATTCTTTTAATTAGATATTAAGTGTAAGTGATGATAAAATCTTGATATATAGAGTTATTATCTCCCAAAACAGTTACTAGGTTCACCAAATGATTCGGATCTTGGATTCCTAAGGAGTGAAAATGCAAAGAAATATGTTAAGCAGCTCCCACATGTCGAAAAGAAACCTTTTGCGCAGAGGTTTCCTGATGTGTCGCCCTTGGCTATTGATCTTGCGGAGAAAATGTTGGTTTTTGATCCATGCAAACGCATAACTGGTAGGCCTCTTTATGTTTAATAATCCTTTTATCTTTTTCATTCATTTCCTTGTAAGAAGTTTAACTTTTATTCCATGCTTCCATAGTTGAGGGAGCACTGAATCACCCATATATGTTGAGTCTTCACGAGATCAACGAGGAGCCGACTTGTCCTACTCCTTTCATCTTTGACTTCGAACAAACGACTCTGAACGAAGAAGATATAAAGGAGCTCATATGGAGAGAGTCTCTGAACTTCAATCCAGATGAGATGCTGGAATAGTTTCGTTTTTTTCACTTTCGTTGTTTTGCTCTATTAGAATTTTATAAAACAGGTTTGGAATTGAGTGCGACGGGAAAGTGGTGCATGCCTTGTATTTGATGATTCTGTTCTATATGCTGACGAGGGAGGGTTCTCCCTTTGTCTTGAGAGGGTGAGGTTTTTTTTCCTTTCTTTTCTGGGAGACTCCAGTACCAGTATATATAGTTTGGTTGATTGTCAAACATTTCGAGGGCTATCTCCTCCAAGCCTTCTTTGTCTATATAAATATCCAAATATAGTGAATACAGAAGTTATTTAGATAAGCAACGATATAGTGGTTTTGTTCTCGTTATTTCTCTCCTAGTTATTTTGACTGAATCTCTTTTACTTCAGTGATGTTCTATACGCTTTTTTAACTTTGCTTTTTATTAGGATTCAATTTTAACTTCCAAGAAGCTCATTCAGTATCCATTCCAGTGAGACTGCCTCGTAGGATGCAAATGTGCATTAGAACAGAAGTTAAGCCTCAGCTAAAGAGAAAAAAAAAGTACTGGAGAAGCTACGCATAACCCAAAAGTTAAAGTAATTTATTCATAAATTTCTTATTCAATATGTTTGTTTAGAGACAAGAAACGATCAAAAGTGGGAACAAATTAAGAGTGTTCAATTATAAGTATATTCGTAGTCTAACACATTTTCACCAAAACGTATTTTATGAATTCTCCCAAGTAAGTCTACAAATTTTCAAATAATAGAGAAATTCAAGTCAGGAGTGATTCTTCTGAATAATGTATATCTGCAAACTAATTACACATATAAGGCACATTTCAAACTATTTCCACAATTACGGTAGTTTTTTTTTTTACTTTTTCTCTTCAGTGTCGCATTTTGAACCGTAATGAAGAGCCGAATTTTCGTTTGAGGCTCCTTTAAGGAGCCGAATTTTGGCATGACAATTTTTTGTTTTTTTTTTAATTTTCAATGTGGCAAAATTCGGCTCCTTAAAGGAGGAGGGAGCCAAAATTCGGCTCCCTACTATCCCAAAATTNAAAAAAAAAAAAATTTTGCATGCCAAAATTCGGCTCCTTAAAGGAGGAGGGAGCCAAAATTCGGCTCCCTACTATCCCAAAATTTGACTCCCACATTGAAAATTAAAAAAAAAAAAATTGCCATGCCAAAATTCGGCTCCTTAAAGGAGCCTCAAACCAAAATTCGGCTCCTCATTACGGTTCAAAATGCGACACTGAAGAGAAAAAGTAAAAAAAAAACTACCGTAGTTGTGGAAATAGTTTGAAATGTGCCTTATATATGTAATTAGTTTACAGATATACATTATTTAGAAGAATCACTCTCAAGTCAGTAGCCAAAAAAAAAAAAAGAGAAGGAAACCAGTACAAATGCAGGGGCTGGGCCTCGCGGGAATAGCCATGCATTTGGGTTTTGCCCATTGTATTAGCAGAGACGCCAGTAACGATTTGATTGGCCGGTGAGAACGTAAAAGCTCCTCTTGCTCGCATCTTCCTCTTGTTCTCTAGCGAATTTAAAGATGAGTTTCCGTATCTTCACCAAAGCTTGGCAGAGCCAAACCAGAAAGCAAACAACGGTTTTAGCTTCGTTCTCACGAACATTTTCTCAGCTTTCTTCACGGTTCGTGAAATCTCATTTTCCCTTCTCTCATGGATTATTCATTACTCTCAAAATTGAAGGTTTAATAGCCTGATTTGATTTCGATGATTGAATTTTCAGACCTTCATTCGGCATTGCGTTCGACATCGACGGTGTCATTTTGCTGGGAAGCGCTCCCGCAGGTGGCTCTCCGGGAGCCTTGAGAAGATTATACGACGATGCTGGTACAAAATTTTCTTTGTCCGTTTCCGCCATTTCTTGCGGATTCTGTTTGCTGTTTCAGGATTGTTAGTCAGTATCAAGGATTGATGTATTTGTTAATCTGTTTTATGTGTCCAGGTAGACTGCAAATCCCTTACATTTTCCTGACAAATGGTGAGTTGTTCGTATAATTTTATGTGTTCTATTTAAAATAATTTCAAAACATGGAGTTGCGTAGCCCTATTATGTACTATATCATGTGGCCATTGCTTGTGAAATTATGTTTAGAATGTACTAGTTTCTAACCTTATTCACTAGAGCCAGCATTAAGTTTAACAAATGCTTTTGTATTATTATCTCTATTATATATCATTGCTGTCTGGTTTACAAAATATAAAATGACAATTGTAAGGATGAGAAAACACTTCTCCAACAAGGTTCCTCACCTAGTGGTGCAATTATATCATATTCTCATTTTTATGAATGCTATGCAGCAAAAATTTACTCAGAAATACTCTGCATGCGTGTTGCATATTGTGTCTTTGGGATTGACTCTCCTAATATCTTGATTAAAATTCTATGCTTCAATTAATGAATCATGTACTACAATCAATTCCCAGCGAAAACTTTTTCTAAAAAAAAATGATTTATGCAACAGATTCTCATCCAAATTATTTTTTAAACAGGCGGCGGTTTTCCTGAATCTAAAAGAGCCTTTGAGCTAAGTCAACTCTTGGGGGTAAACGTTTTACCATCACAGGTATTGTGAAAAATGCGCAGATATCTTGTAACTACTTTACTTTTCTCTCCTTTCCCCTGTAGCTAATATATACACATATACTTTCATTTACTGTTTAAGTAGCTGCGTACACAGTTTTATTAAAGTAACTGCTTTTCCCATCATTGCTCTGGATATCCTTTTCCTTCCCACACCTTCTTCTTTCTGAAAGTGCGGAGGTGTTTTCCTTCACAAATAATAAATGTGACTGTGATGCAGGTTGTACAGGGTCATTCACCGTTCAAACAATTGGTCAATAGGTACGCATTTCTCTGAATTCTGGCTGTATACGAATATAGCATACTGAGTCAAATAGTGTGCAGTTTGGGATGCAATATGATAGGTATGGATGTTATATGTGTGAGCAAGCATGTGTTCAGAACAGGCTTCAAGCTGCAAGAACATTGTTGTTTGAATACCTCTGGGAATTCTATGGTTATGTCTACAATCTGCATATCTTCATACTTAACAATTTTACTTATGCCTTCCAATGGCTAGTGGACCTTCAGCTTGCTGACACCGCATATTATTGCATAGGAAAGACTCATCCATTGCCTTCCTTGAATTATGTGAAATGCCTAGTGCAAAACCTGATTGGACCTTTTTTTTGAGTTTGCAACACATAGCATGCACATTAGAAAACATTATGGTAGATTAACTAATGAAAATGGTGCATGAAAGATAATAAATAAGTCTCAAATTACAACTTCTCTGATTGGTAGAACCTATTTTGTCCAATAATATTTATCTGATAGAATTTTCAATTTACAGATTTGAAAATGAACTCATTGTTGCAGTCGGAAAAGGGGAACCTGCTGCAGTATTGTCTGAATATGGATTTAAGTAAGTTCTATGATCATTTGCTCTTTTGATTTATCATGAAAATATTGAATAAGTGGTCCAACATCATCTGTGATTTCACATGATTTTCTTCTTGTTGATTTTATTTTCAGAAATGTTCTTTCAATTGATGAATATGCCTCATGCTTTGAAAATATTGATCCGCTGGCACCATACAAGAAATGGACAACCAAGCTGGTGGCTGATCAGAATACAAAATTCAAGGAGAGGGATTCAAGAAATAATGTCTGCTCCCAAAGAGTTCAAGCAGCATTCATAGTTAGTGACCCTGTTGATTGGAGCAGAGACATACAGGTTATAAATATTCTATAACTAACTAACACGGTTTTTTCTCTCTGCATTTCAACGAGGAGATTCTTGAGAATCATAATATGCAGTTAGATTAATAATCATTCATTTTAAAAGGCCTTTATCATGAGCACTGCAAATTAATGAAACTTTAACCTTCCATTATTATAGTGATGCTAAAGAGTTATATAAACTGTGCAGTTATTTTTTTCTCACAAAGCAGCATGAGTAATCATCTCTCTTGATGAGAATTTCTGAACCTCAAGGCTTTGTTGTCACCAACATGGAGATTCAGGGCTTGACTCCATCCATTTGTTGGAAACAAAGCAAAATCAGCCAGTGCTACACACATGCGTGCACACACACATATCTGTGTTCCTATTGTATAATTCTTGGATTTGATATCCTTCACATAGAATGGATAGATCTGTGAACTTAACAACACTCTTCTTTTCAGGTTCTTTGTGACATCTTACGCACAGGAGGTCTTCCTGGAAGGAATATTGGGCCGCAACCAAATTTATATTTTGCAAATGATGACCTTGAATACCAGGTTGGTTTATTTTGCTCTATTATTACTTTTTTGATAGGAATTCTTGCAACTCTTTTGAATACTATGCTTACTAACCAGATCTGACAAAAGGTAGACTGCTTTTCCTTCTGAACGTCTTGGCATGGGAGCTTTCCGGATTGTATTAGAATCCATCTTCAATAGGTAAGACTACCTAATATCTAACTATTGATGGTTGTGCTCTACTATAGTCCCTTTCAATTGAACACTGACAACTGCAGATTTTTGCCTTCTCTCTTGTCTTGCATTAATCCTGGTTCAAATAAATAATATCCCAAATGAGTTCCAGATGCAATGTGCAGTAAGGAGATGAGGGGCTAGTTAATGCACAATATTTTGGAAATCTCTGCTGATCAAGACTACTGCCAAATTATTATTGTGCAGCTTTAGTTCACATCTAGACTTTTAGGAACCTAAATTGCTTATTATGGAATGCACTCCGTGCAGGATTCACTCTAGCGCCCTGGAGTACACAAGTTTTGGCAAACCACATGCATCTGTATTCAAGAATGCAGAGATTGTATTACAGCAACTCATCCTGGCTCCTTGTCATGATCTCCGTGACATGAATGATATAAATGCTCAATGTTTCAAAACTCTTTACATGATTGGGGATAATCCTTCAGTTGATATTAGAGGTGCACGGCAGGTATGACTCTCGAACTTGGAATTAGATATTATTTCATTACTAGAAGTGCTTTAAGTTATATGCTGCAAGATATACTATAATTGATTGTGTTGCATTTCAGGCTGGGCATCCTTGGTTTTCTATTCTCACAAGAACTGGGGTTTTCAAGGGAAAGGAAAATCATAGTAATTTTCCAGCAGATCTGGTAATTCTCTTAGTGCTCCTTTGTAAGAATTAGAATATTTATAAATAAAAAACATATTGGAACGTGGCATTTATGGAACATAAGATGGAGAAAAACATGATTTCTTTTGCGAAATAATATAATGTCATGATAGGAACAAGTAAAAACCTAGATTAAAGTTGGGTGGGGTCTGCAATATGGCATACCTACCAGAAAAATTGAACGTTTCTTTCTTCCTTTAGTGGTTCCTTAATAATAAGAGTGAGAACACATAATGAGAAGCTCCCATACCCTTGTGTCGGTGGAAATGTTTGCCACCGTAATCAAATGAGACAGCTTATGTTGCATCATCCGATCCTTATTTACCTGAAAATTAGGGATTTGAAATCAAGGCAATGCTACCCCATATATTAGTAGTCATGTTAGTGACAACTTGAGTATTCGAATTAGCAACTAACATTGCCATTCTCAAGTGAATTGCCTCCGAGGGTTGTAATATAACACTTTGCTTCTGCAGGTTGTTGACACTGTTGAAGAAGCCGTGGACTATATTTTGAGAAAGGAATGTGCCTCGTAGGTCCCACTGCTTTCTGCCACCAAGGCTCTGATTCTTTGAGTTACAATGAAATTTGAAAAGCTAAGGCTGATTATTAAAGAATGCAATAATTAATGACTCAATCCTGTCATTCTTTCAGAAAAGCAGTTAGAGGATGATACCCTCGGATAAATTTTCAATTTAGACTAAATTGTTATTCACTCATGTCTCGTCATGTAAAAACAAGAAGGGCACGAACCTTTGATAGCAGCTTAAGATTATGACTAGTTCTGCTGAATAATAGCGGTTTGCTTTCTCAGTCAACAGGATGTGCTATTGTGAGCTAATCATCCCATTTAAGAGTTGCCGCTATTTGGGATGGATGAAAGTTTGAGTGTAAATCCATTGACCTTTATTTATTAGAAAAATAAAAATGTATAAAATAGCAATGTATATAAAGACATACATCAAACTTAATTATTACATGTTTCTTTCTCCCACCTCCCAGTCCGACGTGGCATATGGATGACTGCTGGTAGACCGAGGACGATGTCCATCATCAATAGGCGCTTCTCATATTCCTCTGCAAGGATGGTGTCGGACCAAGAAAGAATTCACGCTTGTGCATGTATTAGCCGATTTAAGAATCTCCTCAACCTTGTTCTCGCAAAAACGGACCCAAAACTGTTTCTGAACATCTCAATGACAAAATATCGGTTAACTTGGAAGCAAAATAGATGTAGTTCAAATTTTGATCACGGTAATGCCATGAGAAAACAACTTATTTGGAGATAACTCGGTATTCCTATTTTGTACAAAAGGGGATCCACAATTTTTGTTACCTAGTAGAGCCAGTATACATGACACCCTCCCAGTATAAGATAAGGTATCACCAGCCACCCTCCTTGGATTCTACTTATAATTTAGAATTTGATAACTTGTTTAGGTTGGCTCCCAAGTTTTCCCAGAGCCTTATCCAATGCTGTGTGGAAGTTATTAAAAGGAACCAGTTCCATCCTGCAAAGACAGATGTGAACAGTTTATGCATAGACATAATCAAATACAGAGTTCATGAGCGGAATCCCCACACCCCCCCCCCCCCCCCCCCCCCAAAAAAAACACATTCAAATTTTTTTTTTTTTTTTTTTTTTTTTTTATTTTTANTTTGTTATTTTTATAGATATAAGGCATACTCATATTTTAACTTTCCATCTCGTACAAGACCCAAGAGTCTGTCTATCATTTCTCTGCTCTGTCCTGCTTTCTCTGTGGTCATCCACCTCTGCAACCAAAATCCCCTTAAAGAAAGTTCCTGCAAATGTGTTGTAGACTATGGTAAAATGTTATAGATTAGGGCAACAATCAATATACGTAGATTGGCCCATAATATTGGCGAGTTTAAAGCATAGTTAAGTTCACTTATGACATGTAGTGATAAAAAGGCTCATGGACCAACATGACTATCTAATTATATTAGTCATGGTATTCTCACATCCACCATCTCTTTTGATTGATTCAACTGTAATAAGCTTTAAAAATGCCATTTTGAATATCAATGACAAACCATAAATAAAGAATTTTCTCAAACCCTGATTAATGCATTTCGTTCTGTTTGTAGTACCAAAGTTTGCTATTTAGTCATTCAAATAAGGGTAAGCAAGTGGAGTTTTGAGGAATAGTTTCAAACTGATTTTTAACCTGTGCATGAAGATCTTTGGGCATCTGGATACATATTTCACAGTCTTCATACGCATTACAAAACCAATATCAGAATCCAAGTATTACAAAACGACTTATGTCTCTGGAATCATGTCTTCAAGTCATGACCAGAAATTCAAGCATATTTACTAATGACCAGAAAGAGCTTCACAAATGCTCAAATAATAAAATGTTTCAAGTTCAATGCTAGCTACTTGCTGTGATCAACATGATGTATATGCTCTAAGACCAAATGGAGAGAATATGCAAACATAAATTATTCACTATTTTTCTGACTTTTGAATTGGGAACCCACCCCATGTTTCTGAAAGGCAAACATTTATAAGCTTAGCGTGTCAGGCTTGTGAAGTCACAAGTGCTCGGTTGGCTCCAGCTACCCTAACCCAAATTCAATCTCCGGTGATCATTAAAGAAACATAAGTTAAGCTGCCTGGATCACCTCTCTAGCATCTTTTACACTGCACAATTAGGCTTGGTATATATATCTAAACTACATCAATTTTCAGCAAGAAATGTTCAAATGACTTATCACATTTTTTTTTTCTAAATCAAATTTAATTTCCTACAGATATGAACCCCTGTATTGTAATGATTGGAGAATCTGAACTATTGCTCCCTCATGCAGTTAACACTGACAGGAGCCAGCATTAACAAAATATTTAGGATGCTCAGCTCTAATAAAATAGGAGAGGGATGTAAGTGAGTGAAGCTATTGCCTGACCTTGAATATAAAGGATGAAGTAGACGCAGTGATAGGTTTTTTTGACATTCCACCATATGTCACCATGGTTCCTCCCTGCCTGCAAGGCTCAAAATTAATTAAATTCTCACAAGAATAATATGTTGTACTACTAGAGGAACTTTCAACTCTTGACCCAACATCCCTTGCCATACCTCAAAAATTTGAGAATCAGAGAAGCAGCATTGCCACCAACACAGTTAAATCCCAGCGCAGGCTCAGGTATATTACCCTATAATGTCAATAGGATGTAAAAAAAGTTATGTGAATCCAATAGACAACAATTTTGTAAAGCAATTTTGATTTCAATAGCCAGTAAAAATGAGACCAGTATGCTACCTTGGATTTAGACTTAAGTAAGCAAGTGCAAATTGTAAAGTTAGAAACATAATAACATTATCCTTCCCAAATCCCACGTGCCTTCTTTTGGTTGGAGAAAACAATATAATAACAAGTAATTTTCATCAAACATTCAACTAAAAAAAATTGTCATCTGAACTACAGTATAGGCAATATCGACAACGGTAAGTCAATATATACCAGGAGACTCTTTACATTCTTCACTTCCAATTGGCTCTCCATAAAAACTTCATCGGCTCCCAAATTTTTAAGTCTTTCCTTTACTTCATCAGACCCAGCCCTGCAGGAAAGGATTTGGCATGGAAAAAATAAGAATTTTTACAAATATATTCTTCTGAAGGAGGGGCAACAATAAGAATCACACAACATTTGCAATGAACCTTTAAATCAGCACCTGTCCCTTATTATATTTATGTTGTGTATGCCACGATATTGTGCAAGCTGAATGATGCACTGCCCAACCATGCTTGTGGCCCCATTTTGCACAATAGCATCTCCTGTTAAAAACCATAATTAAAAAGTTCAAGGAGGCAGAAACAGATTAACTAATGAAAGAAAATTTATAGGAATTTCAATTAGTGGTTGTGCCTGAGTTCAAAGTAATGTAGTCTTCAAGCATCCTTAGAGCAGTCAACGGATTGACAGTAACTGTGGCAGCATATTCCATAGGTACATCCTTATTAATTTTGTGCCACGCATTCTGATCTTTGACAATATATGTTTGCCAAGTCCCTGTGCCAGAGGAAAAATCAACTACCCTTTGTTCAGATCAGAGTATGCAAAGTGTTTGATAGCCAATTGACAATTTTGTGTGCATGAATTCTAAAAATTTGAACCAGGCATGTCTTGTAGGTTGATAGTCTTCTTAGCTGCTTAAATGCCGACATCTCACAATGTTGCATTGAAAATTTGAAATTCAAATAATGGGGCAACCCACTCTTTGCGTAATTCACTCAATAACAAGGTCTAATTTATGGAAATTTATAAACCATATTTGCAAATGATCAAATGCTAAAACCAGAAAGAGCAGACGCACCAAAAGAGGGTGGAGACGGAATAACCCAATCCCCCGGGGAAAGACCCTTAACTGCAGACCCCACCGAGTGCACCTCTCCGACCCCTTCATATCCACCAACTGCTGGAAGTTGTGGCCTCACAGGATATACACCTACAAAAGCATGTAGAAATTGTCACTGCCCAAATCCTTCATTTCTAAACTCAATCCCAACACATACAAAAACTATATAACAAAAAAGGACAGATAAAGGGAACAAATGCAAACCTTCTATCCTATTGATATCAGAGGGATTGATAGGAGCAGCCAGTATCTTGACACAAACATCATTCTCTTTCACTTCAGCGGGAGGCAAGTCAATCACTCTGCAAGGGAAGTTATCTAACTTGAAAGACCATCAAAGGAAAACTAAAAAGGTGCGCAGGAACAAATTGGAGTGAGCTGCAACCTAGTGACGGTGTCAGGTGGTCCGTGGAGCTCGTAGACAACAGCCTTGGACGGCGGCGATAAGGCGGAGGAGAATGCTCGCGTGCTTAGAGCTTGCGTGCGATGAACCAACCTGCTCGTGAAGCTAAACAGGGAACATGGTCCTCTGTGAGCTTTCATAGCCACGAATCGCAACAATGCCATCGGTGTGTCTCACTGTGTTTCTCGATCTCTCTCTTGGCTTGGATTGTGCTCTGCAAATGAACCCCAGTAAGCTCAGGAGAAGAACCACTTTCCTTTCTGGTTCTTTAAACGACGCCGTTGAACGTACTCCAAATTCCAGACCCGCCAGCACCACTACATATTTAAATTTTTTTTTTTACGTGAAAATATGAGTTCTGTTTTATTTTTGTTTTCATTTTAGTTAAAATAAGATTTAAAAAAAGAGGTTTCTTTTGATACTTTGTAATATGTCATATTACATGAAAATAACTCATATGTGAATGACATGTGTACAAGTTAATTGTTTTAAAATTTGTTTAAAAAAATAAAATAAATTATATTTATATATAATAAAATATAAAAATTACTTATGTTTATCACATTAATATAATATGATATACTCAAATAGTATCATAGAATTTCTTTAAAAAAATGTGTCAATTACATAAAAATTAATAAATATATTTAATAATAACCATAACAATTAAAGTTTAACTATTATAAAAATTTATATATATTTTCTTAAACATTTTATATTTTCAATAATTACAATAACCTTGAAAATTTATCTTTTTCAAGAAAATTTATAAACCTTGTTTTCTTCATGAACGCATTTTTACAAAATATTTAACTATTAGATAAAATTTAGTAATATATAGCTTTAAAATTAACAGATAAATAAGTACTCCAAAAGATTTTTGGATCGATAAAATAAAAGAAGGAGATGAAGAAAAATTCATAAAATTATGAAAAATAACGATGAATAGTAAAATGAACAGTGACTTTTTTGAACAGTAAATTTAAAGGGAAGTTATTCTGGCGGTAGTCTGCACTGGAAATGCTATGGGAATTGAATAATGTTAAAGAATAATAAAAGGATACTAATCTGGCGATAGTCCATCCAGATAAGTAATAGGAATGAGAAGATGAAGTATAGAAATGATAAAATTGAAGTTTATTGAAAAGAAATAAAACTTACAATGACTTTGCTATTCCTTGAAAATACTTTAAAACTAAACTAGTTTTTCTTCTGGCAGAGGATTCTTTCAGAAAAGTTTTCAGAAATCTTTCCCACTCTGCCTTACATTGAACCTAATGTTTCTATTTATAGATTAGTATGGACGTCAAAGTACATTACAATGTATAATAATTTTACTATTCTTTTGAGCTGGTTGTCTTCTTTGACTCTTGTGATGACATAATCCGGGAATCTTGACTTTGTTTGGAAATGTTGTTTGACTTTTGAGTTGGCAATGACCGTTGGTCTTTGTTCACATGCTTTTGTTTAGAAATGACTTTGATGAATCAGAACGGGACGAATACTTCGTCAGAAGTAATATTTATCCCGTAGTAATCATTTTCATTGGACTGTAGTTGACTATTATGATCAGAAGGCTCTTTGTTTGTACTTAGGTTACTTCTTCTTCTTCTAACTGTTTCAATGTCTATTTGAGTTTGTCTTTAAAGTCTTTTCGAGAAGTAAATGCTGCAAGATCTGTTTGATAAAATGATTTGTTGACTAAGAAGGTTTCATGGGATTGAGGATTGTTTGATAAATGATAATTTTCGTTAAGCCATTTGATTACTTCGGATTTTTTGGCATGGTCAAAAGTATATTTAGGCCACCAACAAACTTTGATTTGTCTGGCTAGATATTTATGAAAAAGGAGGAGGATAAAATTCATGAAAACAATAATTTCAACACATGATCAAAGGGAGGCGAAATTGCATTAGGAAATATACAAATTTATAGTATTGAGGAAAATTGGTATTGGTTTGAAAGAATTCCCAAATTTCTGTTATTTCTGGAGGGAATATTGCTGGACAATGACCAATATCTACAAACCAGTCCATGAACCAGACAGGAAGAGTTTTGGGACAGTTATAATCAAATTGAAAGAACCATGAATGAGTTAATTCTTCAACCCAGAGCATATGATACCATGCATCCATATAATCTAAATAATTATAATGAAGAGGATGAAAAGGATATGAAAAAGTCTTGGATTATTCTAAAGGTTGTCCCCACTGATAAGGATGTATGACTTTGAAAATTGACATTTTTGAGAAAGAGACTACATTGGGTCTTGTTTTATCCATTATAGGAGTAAATTTGATCGAGTCTGAATCTACTAAAACGAATTCAAAAAATTCTTTGGATTTTTGCATTGATTTGGGAAAATATTGTCATCCTGAAGGAAAAATTGTTTTGGCTATGTCTTTTGGTGCACTATCTGTTTTGTCTAAGGAAAAGATAATTAATTTTTTTGTTTTTAGAAGATAGCAAACTGACGGAAGTGTTTGAGTTTGATTGACAGGAGTTGATGAACTTGGTGGGCTACCTAAAATAGCAAATCTATTATGAAAAGGTAGGGGTGTTTGAGGGCGAAATGCCGGTCTAATTGCTCTTGGAGAGGGCATTGAAGGGAAATATTGTAAAGAAGATATATGAGTAGACATTGATGATGATGATGTTAAGATATTTGCAAATGATTCTTTGGTTTTTGAGGGTGTTTTCTCACCCATGCTTGAGTCCTTGTAAAAATTTTCTAGTCAGGAAATCTGATAGTGAATTTTTCTCACGTTTGATAAACTCTATGTCAAACTCAAAGCATGAAAGAATTGCCTGTCATCTTGCAAAAATTTGTTTAGAAACTAGATTTTGAACATCTTTTTGTAAAACGTCTTTTGCAGCTTTGTAATTTATTCGCAACAGAAATTGTTTATTTATTAAATCATCTTGGAACTTTGAAATGCACAAAACAATGGATAAAATTTCCTTTTTTATAGTAGAATATTTTATTTTGACTTTCAATCCAATAACCTGAATGGTAACGAACAATTTGCTCTTTGTCATTGAGATTTTGTTTTAATATTCCCCCATATCCTAAATCTGAGGCATCTATTTCTACTATCATTGAGACGTTGGGATTTGAAATTCCTAAACATGGAAGATGCTTGACTAAAGATTTTATTTGTCTAATGATTTCAGTCATTTCATCATCCCAAGCTGGTGGTTTCTTTTTTAATCTTTTAAACAAAGGTTTACAAATTATTCTAAGATTGGGTATGAAATCAGAAACATAATTTAAATATCCTAAAAATCTTTGAAGTTGTTTTTTGTCTTTAATTTCATCTGGAAATTTATCAGCAAACTCAATTGATTTACTAATTGGTTTTATCTTGCCCTGATATATATCATGTCCTAAGAATCAAATTTTGTTTGAAATAATTTCATCTTTTTTGCTGAGACGACTAATCCATTTTCTTTTATAACATGAAAGAAAGTTTTTAAATGTTTGAAGTGTTGATCTAGAGAATTAGAAAATATTAAGACATCATCTATATAGACTATAGAAAAATGAGTATAAGGGTTTAAAATATCATTCATTACATTTTCAAATTCTGAAGGGGCATTTTTTAATCCAAATGGCATAACATTCCATTCATAATGTCCGAAAGGAACAGTAAAGGCTGTTTTATATTTATAATTCTCAGTAATTTGTTTTTGCCAAAATCCTGATTTCATATCAAACTTTGAAAATATTGAAGCATTGTATAATCTTCCTATGAGGTCTTTCTTATTAGGAATGGGATATCTAATTCATTGTAGTACTTTATTTAAGGGCTTATAATTAATTACTAATCTAGGTGCTCCTCTTTCTAGTTCAGCTTGATTTTGAACATACAAGGCTGCATAACTCCAAGGGGATTTGCTTGGTCTAATTAATTTTTTATCTAGGAGGTATTGAATTTCTTTTTTACAATAAGCTAATAATTCGTTATTCATCTGTATTGGTCTAGCTTTGGTAGGGATATTTCTTTCATTGAAATCTTTTTCATAAGGAAGGCTAACTATGTGTCTTTTTCGTTGCCAGAAAGTGTTTGGGATTCAGCATAGACTTCCTTTTCAAATTGTTTTTGAATTAATTTTATTTTTTGTATTACTACAAAGGTTTGTAATTGTTCTTCTATTCTCTTATAATGGATTTCTTTGGTTAAGAAATTAATTTGTTGTTTTTTAGAATAAATTAAATTTAAGGAAGAAATTGTATTATTCTGTAAATTGCTAATTTCTTTTAGCTTTGGGGATGATAAGAAATCAAAGTATATGTTTTGTCCTAAAACTATAGTTTGTATTCCATTATGGTTTACTTTAAAAGGATAAATTTGCGTCAAAAAATGAGTTCCTAGAATTAATTGTTCTCTCATATCTTTTACTAAAAGAAACGTATTTTTAAAACATATACCTTGATTACATATATGAACTTTGGAAAGTTTGTATTCTATTTGTAATCTCATTTCATTGGCTCCATGTAATTTTTCAGATGTTTTTTCATAATACTGGGTAGGTATTAGTCCTTCTTGAATACAATTTTGATCGACTCCTGAGTCTAATAATGCTATGAGATTTTTATTGAAACTGTTATTTATGACTAAATTAATTATACAATACCACTTTTGAAATTGGATTTGACTGATAGTATTTAAATAGTTATCATCTGAGACTTCAATTTTTTCTTCTTCATCCTTTTTGGTAAAATGAATTAATTGAGTTTCTAATTCTAAGTCTTTTAATCTTAATTCTTTTATGTCTTCTTTTAGATGACTAATTTCATATTGTAAGTCTTGGATAGAAATTTGACTTGTAGAGGGTTTTGTTTGAAATTGTTGAAATATTTTTCCTAAATTGTATGGTTCTAATTTTTCTTTTTCTTCTTCGGATTCTAATTCCCTTTTTAATTGTTCTAAATAATGTTTTTTAAGTTTTGGGTCTTCTAATTCATCTATTAGTTGTAAAGTTATTCTAGGATTTGAAGTTTTATTTAATACGTTGATACTCTGTCCTTGACACGTTCTTCCTTCTCTACATTCTTTACAATTGCCACATATTGTATTAGTCCTAATGTCACAAGGCTGACCTATAGACTCATGATCAAAGGAGGGTTCTGTTTGAGAATCTTCTTGAATGACATATACTTCTTCATTTTCTGATTGTGGTTCTTCTAAAAATAATTTTTCTAATTGTTCTTTAACTTTACTATCTATATTCAATTCGTTGATCCTTTGTTTCATTGGACAATTTTTACTAAAATGTCCTATTCTGCCACACTTATAATAGACCTGTGTCCTAAATCTAACATTTCTTTTAAATCTTCTTTGAGGTTTATTTAGGTCAGGAGGAGTTGAGGATTTTTGATGAGTTTTTTGAGGTTTCCAATAATTCCTATAGGCTTTCCTAGGATAATTATTTTTCCTAGTCTTTCTAATTAATTTCTTTTTTCTAACAGATGGAGGCTCAGTATTTTCATAACCATGTTGCCAACAAAAATCTCCTAATTCTTTTTTACCTATTTTGTCTTCTTTTTGAATCTTATTTCTTAACCTAATATCTTGACATAAGGTGGAAGCTTCTAAATGTATGTTATTGATTAAATCTCCGAAAGTAATTTCAATCCAAGGAATTGCTATGTTCTTATATTGTCTTCTAAGGGCTTCTCTTACTCTTTCAGCAAATGAATTAGGGAGTCCTGCTATGAATTTTTCTTTCCAATAAGGTTGAAGACTATCTGTCCTAGAATATAACTTTGTTAAGAAAACATCTTTATACCATCTAAAATCAGACATTTTGGGACATTTTAAGTTATTTAAGACCTTTGATGATCTTTCTTGCATTTGTAAAGGATTTCCTATAAAATGTTTAGTTATTAAATAAAGTAATTTGGCTACATTGTCTTGAATTTCTACTATTTGACCATCAATGACTTCTTGTTTGACTGTGTTTCCTAATATATTATTTTTATCGGCTGGACTAATGTAATTATCCCACCAACCATTTAATTGACCAGTAAATCCAACGACTAATAAACTAGCAGTTTGTTTTTCATTATTTCTACGTCTATACGCAGTTGCTGCCATTATCATTTCTTCTAAGATTCTAAGGATTTGGTATTCGGTTAAGCCATCTATATTCCATTCATGTAATTGAGAAGCATCATAATGGGCTTGAGTATGAGTGTAGCTTTCTTCGTATTGCATATCTGCTGGTGTAGGTCTAGGGTAATAAGTTTTACCATATTGAGGAGCTTGTCTTATGTTTCCTTTAAGCTTATTTAAACTTAAATGAGGTTCTGAGTCGTATTGGGACTGTATTTCTAAATCTTCTTCACTTTCTAATCCTTTGGTAATAGTATTAACTACAGATTTATTAGAATCTAATTTTAATGCTTTTAATTTTCTGAAATTTTCTTTAAAACATCTTGTGTATCGTCACCTAAACTAACATATGGGGGTGTTATAAAGGGTTGAAAAATCGGTTTGTTAGGATCTATACCATTTATTAATCTAGTTTTGGAAGATGAAGGAATATTTGTATAGTTTGATTTTGAGGAAACTATATGATCTATTTGATCTAATTGAGAAGATATGGTATGAAGAGATATATTAGTATAATTGTTTTGAAGTTGAAGATTTCTAAGGTGTCTAAGAGTTGGCATCTTTCCTTCTAAATGATCATCTTCTCGAGGAATCATTTTGAAAGGAGAGGCTATAACTTGATTTCCTTCAGTATTAACAAAATGAATTTCTTCTAGAGGAGGATGGGTCGACACAACTGGTTGTTTATTTTTTGTATGCCAAGTTTTAGTACTTTGTTGAGTAACATTTAAATATTTTCTAAAGGGATAATCTATCTGATTTTCTAGTGTATAATTTTCAAACCAGGTAAAGAATGGATAAGAATTTGAACTTGACCTATATATTCATAATAAATTGTTTTAAAATTTTGTAATTCTTCTTTTGTAAAATTACTAAAATACCATCGTCTTTTATCCTTATTGTCTTCTGTCATAAAGTCCTTTTGTAGATATTCTTTATCTATTATGAATTCTTTAGAAATAACATTTAATTGTGATGCAGAGGTGGGTGATCCTGGCGGAGATATTGGCCTATTAGCTTTAGAGGTGGTTTCTACATGATAAAAGGGTTGAGGTACACTTGGCTCAAAATTGACTCCTTGAAAGTTTATGTTTTGATAGGAATCTACAGATCGTCTACTGGAATGTATTGAGGAAGAATCATTAAAACTACTTCTTGAGGAGAATGATCTAGAGAACCTTAATTGTATTGTTCCTGAATCTTCTTCTACAATTTGATTTAAGGATGCTGGAATTTGTCTAGGAGGCAAAAGATCAGGAAAATTCCAATTAGTACTTTGAGTAATTTCTTCATGGAGTAATCTTCTAGGAGTAATAGAATTGGTGGTTAAGGTATTAGACTCGAAGATTAATGTTTCATTCTTTGGAGAAACTCTTAAAGCTTTTATGTTGATATTTGTTTTTAGAACTTTGTAATAAATTTTATAAATAATATCTACTGGACGAGTTCCTTCATGCATTAAGTCTTTTAATGTTTGGATATCTAAGAAGATATTAAATTGTTTTTTAAAATCTAATATAGAGGCAGTGTAATTAGGATAACAATTAAAGTATGCTGCTCCATTATGAAGGTTTGCTTCTAAAACAGAAAGAAGTTGGTTTTTAAATTTGACTAATCTATTATCTCTTAAACATAAACATATTGGAGAATCTATTCCTGTTCTATGTAAAGGTTTTGCGGCTACTTGAATCAGGCCGACATGTATATAATTGTAAACTTTACTATGAACTTTTAACATGGCAGGAGTTAGTAAAGGTAAAGTTATTGAGTCTTGATGCAGAGAATCACAGTCAAGAACTCCAAATGAAAAGTAGAAGAATGAATTATAATCTCATTGATTATTTCTCTCTAATACAGAGGTATATATATCAGTAAATATACATGTGACGTGTCACTATATCAACCACTCAATCAAAAACTAATCTTACTCTAATCTAACTGATTGCTAACAGATGAGGACGTGGCTAACTAACTAGGACGTGTGGCTAACTAACTAATTGACTAATGCTGAACTGAATAAGTGTACTTGTTGTGTGTACCCTTTTGCCACCAGGCGTGCCTTATACCTATCCAAGCTACCATCTGCTTTATACTTTACTTTGTAAAGCCACCTGCAACCTATTGGTTGTTTGCCCTGAGGAAGGGGAACAACCTGCCAAGTGTGATTTGCTTCCAGTGCAGCAAGCTCCTCAGTCATGGCTTGTCTCCATTCAGGATGTTTGACAGCTTGATGGTAAAATTGAGGTTCATAGATGGAGGAAACATGCATGAGAAAATCTTTATAGGAAGGGGAAAGTCTGTGGTAAGAGATGGACTGATGGATGGGATAGGTGGATTTAGTGTGTGGGACAGTACAGATATAGTCTTGCAGATAGGTTGGAGGTTTGATGGTCCTGGTAGTTTTTCGCAGAGGACTGGAAGGATGAGGAATGGCTGTGGCTATAGGTTCCACAAGGGATGGAGTAGTAGTGGAAATTGGCTCAGGGGCAGGGTGGATAGGAGGGGAAATAAGGGTTGGTTCAGTGAGAATGGACACTGGTGGAGGGTTGAGTGGTGAGGGAGTGAGGACTGATGCAGAATCTGGGTGAAGTGTGGGAATGACTGTGTCAGAGAAGAGATCTATAGGATCTGAGGGTGAAATGGTGTGAAAAGGAAAAGAAGTCTCATGAAATGTGACATCTCTAGAGATGAAAAACTGTTTGGTGTGGAAATTATAGAGTTTGTACCCTTTATAGCCAACAGGATAGCCCATGAAAACTGCTGGTGTAGCACGAGGGGTGAGTTTGGTTCTCTCAGGAGGCGTTGTGGAAGCAAAACACAGACAACCAAAGACTCTGAATGCTGTGTAAGGTGGTGTTTTGTGATAGAGTAGTTCAAAAGGAGAAGTGTTTCGCAGTAAAGGGGAAGGAGTCCTGTTAATCAAGAAGGCAGCAGTGCTAAGACATTCACCCCAAAATGGGATAGGCACTTTGGATTGAAACAAGAGAGCTCTGGTCACGTTGAGAAGGTGTTGATGCTTCCTTTCGACAACTGAGTTCTGCTCTGGTCTATAAGGACAGGAAAACTGATGTAATGTGCCTTGAGATTTCATGAAATCAGTAAGCTGTAGTTCTTTGGCATTGTCTGATCTGAATTGCCTGATAGGACTACTGAACTGAGTTTTGACATATGTGAAGAAATGCATGACAGTGGCACTTGCTTCAGCCTTAGACTTAAGTAGATAAACCCAGGTAAAACGTGAGCAGTCATCAACCAGTGTAAGGAAATATCTTTTACCATCATGGGTGGATTGATGATAAGGGCCCCAAATATCACAGTGAACAAGATCAAAAGGGGATTTTGCAAAATTGTGATGTGAAGTAAATGATAATCTTCGAAATTTGGATAAGGGGCAAATAGAACAATTGCTAGAAGAATAAGATGTAGAACAAGAGAAAGGAACTTTATTGCTAAGAATTTTTAAAACTTTGTCTGACAAATGTCCTAATCTAGCATGCCATAAATGAGCATGACTGGGAGAATCCGAAACTGAATTAACAAGAAAAGATGAAGTAGGTACAGGTAAATGTTCTGAATTAAGAATTGAAGAAACAGATGGTGTATCAGTGGTGACATGTGCATCAGTTCTTGAAGTTTGCAAGATGTACAGGCCTTTACACAGCTCACCCTTGCCAATCACCCTCGACTGGTTGATGTCCTGGATGAGGAAGGTGTTAGTGTGAAAAGTGAGTGTATATAAAGAATGATGCAACAAAGCACTCACTGATATAAGATTGACATGGAATTCAGGTATAAAGAGGACTTCTGTCAAAACAAAATTAGGAGCTAGTCTAACTGTGCCAATAGCAGTTACTGAGACTTTTGTTTTATTTGGAAGGATGACATATCTATGACTTAATGATTTGTAAGAGATAAAAAATTGAAGAGAGCAGGCAATATGAGATGTAGCTCCTGAATCTATGATCCAAGAGTGTGGATTATCTTGAAATTTGAGAGAAGTAGCAGAAAAAACCATACCATTTACATTCGTAGTATTGTTAGCATTATCCACCTCAAAATGATTTGTTTGTGACATTTGGGACTGAAGTAGGTGCATCAACTGATGGTACTGCTGGGAAGTCATGTGAAATGATTCTTGAGGCTGATCAGGTGGAAGCAAAGCCAAGTCACCAACATGATTTACATTTCCAGCATGTGTACTTTTTCCTTTTTTGTATCCAGGCACGTATCCAGGTGGATACCCGTGAAGCTTGTAGCATTTGTCTTTGATGTGGCCAAGGATCCCACAGTGAGCACACAGTGGTCTATCCTTCTTGACATACTTGGACTTGCTGTCATGTGTTGCCCTTTGTCCATTGACTGCATAGGCCATTTGTGCCTCATTCTGAGCAGAAGAAAAACCAAGCTCTCGTTGCTTTTCCTCTTGAATCACCAGAGAGAACACTTTGTTAATAGGTGGTAAAGGATCCATGAGTAGGATTTGACCTCTGACATGAGAATACGAGTCATTGAGCCCCATCAGAAAACACAACACATATTCTTGTAATAAATGTTCAATCACTGGCCTAGCACCGCCACAATTACAGCTACAAATTGGTCGATATTCACCAATTTCTTCCCAGATGCCTTTCAATTTGGTGAAATATTGCCCTACTGTCAATGCTCCTTGGGAAAGACTCACCAGTTCTTTCTTGAGTTGAAAGATTCGTGGTCCATTTTGCTGTTGGTATCGTTCTTGGAGGTCTTTCCAAATATCAGCAGTAGTTGCTGAATAGATTACACTAGCAGTAATCTCTTTGGACACAGAATTGAGTAGCCAAGAAGCAACAAAGTTGTTATTTCGCTGCCAAGCTAAGTAGAGCTGAGTGTTGCTCGCATCAGGAATCTGGATTGATCCATCCACGAAGCCAAGTTTATTCTTGGCCAGCAACGCCATACGCATGGCTCGTCGCCATGAATTGTAGTTATCTCCAATGAGCACCTGCGACACCAGAGTGAGGCCTGGAGAATCCGAAGGATGAAGAAAAAATGGATTCGAAGCATCGTTAATGGTGGATTCCGCCATTGATGAATCACGCAAGAAGAGAAGTAAAACCAGAAACAGAGAACTTCAATGCAATTGAGGTTCAGTGCACAAAAACGGAAGAGCAATATTGCTCTGATACCATATTGAGTCTTGATGCAGAGAATCACAGTCAAGAACTCCAAATGAAAAGTAGAAGAATGAATTATAATCTCATTGATTATTTCTCTCTAATACAGAGGTATATATATCAGTAAATATACATGTGACGTGTCACTATATCAACCACTCAATCAAAAACTAATCTTACTCTAATCTAACTGATTGCTAACAGATGAGGACGTGACTAACTAACTAGGACGTGTGGCTAACTAACTAATTGACTAATGCTGAACTGAATAAGTGTACACGTGTCTAATAAAAGTTTTGTGAGTTCCTGTAATGGGAATATTTTGTTCTACAGTTTTTATGACATAATCTGCAAGTATATCAAATTTGCCTATTTTATAAATTTCTTTTGGTTCTACTTTAGGTATTGACCAGTTCATTAGTTTATTCTCTACTTCAGCTATTAATAATTCTTGATTATTGATGGTTTCTTGAGATGAATCTATAGACTCTACTTCACACTGCTCAGCTATTTCTTTTCCTTTAGAAAGTAGCTTTTTTAGAATTCCAGCCATTTTTAATTTATTAATATTCCAATAAGAATTATCTTTAGAGTTTTAATATCTTGAAAATCTGTCTTACGAGACCACTCCTCGGGACCACCACACGCCTTCTCTCGGCTCAAACTGGCTGACCAACGTATTAACAACTTTCACTGCTAGCCCAGACTTGTCAAGATTCTTTAACCTCTAAAGTATATTCTTGATTGGTTTAATAACAAATTAATTATGGTCTAGAGTTCTTAAAATCGTTATTTTTTAAAGGGAAATATATAACTTAAACAGCTAAGTAGGCTAAAGTTCTATATTTAATTCTGGCTTGCAAATAATATTTTTTACTTAGTCTAAGCTTGACTGGTAAACAATATTTTGCGTTTTTGGCTAAATATTTATAATGTCTATGTTCAATTATAAGCTTTGCAATGTAAGGACTATGATAACCAGGCATTATGCTGAAAGTTTGGCTAGATCTTGTCGACTAAGTTCTATTTTTTCTAAGAAAAATTCTTTATGATGATCATACATAGGTCTTTGATAGGGAGGATCCCGGTATCCTACAAAGTTATTTTTGTTATCTTTTTCTAGATCTTCAAGCAGATGTTTAAAATATCTATGATAATTTTTGCAACCTGTTATAGCTGGTCCAAACCAGGGATGAAGTTTATCTTTATGAGGTTTTGGAGCTTTAGGTTTCTGGTTTGACATCTATACTGCTAAGAGAGAGAGTCTCTTATATCTAAGTCTAAGTTCTCTTTTAAACAATCTTTTGAATTCGGGGCTTAGAGCTGCATATTGTTCTTTGTTTAATAATTTACTCCAGTAATGTCTAATTAAAGCTTGATCTTCAGAAAAACCGTAACAATGATACTTGCTAAATCTAAGACCATGCCACCTTGCCATACCTATATATATAATAAAATATAAAAGTTACTTATATTTATCACATTAATATAATATGATATACTCTAATAGTATCATAGAATTTCTTTAAAAAAATGTGTCAATTACATAGAAATTAATAAATATATTTAATAATAACCATAACAATTAAAGTTTAACTATTATAAAAATTTATATATATTTTCTTAAACATTTTATATTTTCAATAATTACAATAACCTTGAAAATTTATCTTTTTCAAGAGTATTTATAAACCTTGTTTTCTTCATGAACGCATTTTTACAAAATATTTAACTATTAGATAAAATTTAGTAATATATAGCTTTAAAATTAACAGATAAATAAGTACTCCAAAAGATTTCATTAAATTTAAATTTAAAAATTTTGTACTGTAAATAAGATTTTCAATATATATATATTATAAGATCCAATATTTTTTTTTAACATTGGAGGTACCAAGATTTTAAAAACTATATTAGACTGGACCATCCGACCAATCAAACCGTGATTTAGCAACACATTTTACCCACAATTTTATTGGTGATTCTATTTGTGTTTTTCTCTATGCAATATTGACGAGTTAGATCATAAGCCAACAATTCCACGACTAATAAATTTACAAAAACCATAGTAGATCACTTCTTACTAGGAGTGTTAATTAAAATGAAAAGTAAAATTGATCTTATTAAAACTAGGAAAAATATTAAATTTAGAGTTATTAAGTTAAATTTCCATAAACATGCTTGCTTAATCTAACCATTATTATTTTGAAATTTGACAGCATAGCAAATGGATGATTGATTTAGCAGATAAAGATTAAAGTATTTCATTTATAAGATTTGGGTTTGAATCCCTAGGTTATAAGCTCTCATTAAAATTTATGGCATACTTTAATTTTAAAATATAATAGTTTTGTCTCATTATAAATTTTTGTGTATACAAAAAAAATAAAATTAACAAGAGTCTTTTCGTTATGTTTTTATAAAATGCAAATAAACAAAACCTGTTTATAGTAAAAATTAATAAGTCACGCTTGTGGCTTTGCTTTAATTATGAATTTATTATTATTATTATTGGTTTTTTTTTTCTCTTTAGCACAGTTGTTGGCAATTTATTACATCCCGCAATAAATTTTGCGTGAAAACATTGTCGATGGTAATGGTAAGTTGGAAATAAATCCTAGCTAAAACATATTTTGTTCCGTGAGAATTGAATTCCTAGTAAAAACATTGTATGAATGGTTATATATAACTTGTACAAAATGCTTTAATATGATATTTTTAGGAAGTTATTATTTTAACATTCTATTTTATTAATGTCATATTTTATTTAATCTTTAAATATAATATAGAGTAAATTATTATTAATTAATATGGTTTTTTTAATTTTGACTATTTTTTATATTAAATCATTTGTTTATAATTGACTAAATTTTTTATATTAAATAAAATAAAATAAATTTATATTATATTATATTGAAACATTAAATAAACTATAATATTAATAAAATCGAGTATAAAAATAATAACTCTCTATTTTTAAGCTAAATAAATTCTTAAGTGTCCACAAAGAAAAAGCTAAATAGATGCTTCATAATGATTAGGTTTTGTGATATATCCACTAGTCACTATATAACGTGGGAGTAGTTATTTAATCATAAAAACTAATTTATTAAGTCGAAATTGAAAATAAAGAACTGTTATGAGAACATTTTAATTGTTTTTTTTAGAACATTTTAACAAATAAGCATAGGATATTTTATCATATATATTTTGTGTTAAATATTCTTTAAATCAGTTGAGTGGATTTTTTTTTAAAATAAATTACTTCTAGCCTTTAATTTTAAAAATATATTCAAATGATGATAATCCTTATCCTTATTCAAATGATGAATTTAATTGATTCAAAAATAAGATTATTAAATTGGAAAAAGACGAGAGAGAATTTCGGATAAGGCTTTATACGTGCCAAAATTTACATGACCACTTTGGCATCTGAAGCTGGAAAAGGGAAAATCGAAATTCGGAGGGTATAAAGCTCTTCAATATTTATAGGTTGGACTTTTTTTTTTTTTTTTTAACAAACTTATTACAGTGACCTTATAACATATTTAAAATTTGTTCGGTCTGAACACTTAAAAACCAAGGCCGTGGTTAGCGGGTTTTATGGCTGAACCTTTATATGCACGGTGAATGAGCCACGTGGTGGCATCCAGATCTGGAAGATCGTATTAGATTCTACACACTCTCTCTAACTTTGCAGCTTTAGATTTTCTCCAGCTCATACCATCGAATGCCTCTGATTTTGTCCACGTCACGAGGCCAACATCCCACATGGCCCTCGAAGCCACTGCAGACCTTCATTTGTTACACGTCAGCATCCTCCGAATAATATCTATTCTTCCCTCTCCTTGCTCCCTTCTCTCTCTCCCTCCCCCCTCCCTTTCTATCTTTCTGCTCCCTCTCTTTCTCTCTCGTCCCCCTCTCTCTCTAAGCTCTTGGCTTCGCTGTTTATCTACCCGTCAAGTGTCGTCCACAACAGTTTTCAAAATGAGAAAAGCATGAAAGAGATGTTTGGAACTTACTTGCTGAGTTACTGATTTTCTGTTATTTGATAAAAATTAAAAATCTATTTTGAAACCAGATTTGGAGCTTTGTTTGTTTTTTTTTTTGAAGTTGCTGAATCGAGCTTGCAAATGGCGGTTTTCTACTCATCAGAGAAGCTCCGAAGGTCCGTTTGTCATGTTTTATCTTAGAAAGAGGTCCTTATATATTTATCATGTGCAATGAATATATTGTTTGATTTTCGTTCTTACGTCTTTCTTAATTTATTTGACTTGTCATTCGGTGCATCTTGACGCTATATTTGGTGAAAGAAAAATATTGGGGAAAAAAGCCATTATTTCATTATATTATAGTTTATTGATTTCGTTTGTGTTGGTTGAGAAAAGTAGAAGCTTCATTACCACGTTATACATTATTTAGATTTTGCAGAAATTCCTAGAGTAGATTTTGGAGTCTAGACCTTGGCAGTTATTTATTTTTTATTTTTAAATTTTCAACTCTGTACTATCGTTTTCATGTATAATGATCTGTTAAGAATTTCAGTGTACAGATGTTTCATCTAATTTTATCAGCAGTTTCTTTACGGATGAGTGAGTTGAGAATGACTTCTGAGGATATTAGTATGAATTGAAAGTAATAACTTGATCTGAGAGCGAGAAAGAGAGAGAGCTTGGGAGGATCTAGGGACCGGTTGTCACTCCAATTTGGTGGATTTGCTTTTAGTAGTTTTTTTTTTTTTTGGTTGAAAAGATGGATTTATGGTTTTCTAGCTTAACTTGTTCAAAGATCATTTCAGTTTTTATTCGCATGTCTAGATATATTAGTATATAATCTGTTAACCATTACTGATTGTCCCATCATGAAGAGTATTACTACCTTATCCTTCTTCTCCCTATGATATGTGTATATTTAAGTTGGGGCTCTGGAGTGGAGTGCCACCAGGCGTAGGGTCTTTTTCCTTTCAGGAGTATGACGTTGGAAAAAGCACTGACTTGACTTAGTGAGAGTTATTTTTGCAGAGGTTGATAATTGAAGTTCTTAAAATGTAGAGGATCCATGACAGACTTCACAAGGCTATTGCATTTTTGTAGTCCTGTTAATTCCTCATCCATGTTGATTTTTGATCGTGGTTGATGTGGGCTGCTCCAATGAACAACAACAATGTAGTTGGGCGAAGAGGTTTGGTGGATCCAAATCATCTGTTTTCTGAGAGACTCAATATTGGAGTAGTTAATAGAGGACAAAGCTCGGGTTCATCCACTGAAGATGATGCAAGATTTAATAAGGTAACTGAAGATGGAAACAGTGGGGTGAGGGGGCTGATTCAAGTCCATGAGAGCTTGCACATATCACAACAACCACCTCTAGGGCCATTGATACACTGGGAGAGGTTTCTCCCCTTAAGATCAATAAAAGTTCTGCTGGTGGAAGATGATGACTCAACACGCCATGTTGTGGGTGCTCTCTTACGAAATTGTAGTTATGAAGGTAATTAGTTTCTCTTTTGTTGTGGTTAATCACACCCTGACCCTTGAATGTGTTTCTATTGACTTACAACTACTTCTACCAACATGATAGAGATGCAAATGTACCATACAAGCTCCATTTGTTTTCCATTTCTGTTTTCATATTTTAGTACTTGGATAAAATGGTACGTTTAGCTTTTGACTGACAAAGTTGGAGTTGGAATTTCAACCACAAACTATAGATTATTTTTGGCATCTCCTCTAAACTGAGCTCTCTGCTGACCTTGGGATTAATATTTATTGCCCCTGGGTATAAATTTCTATTAACATCTTCACAGTACGTTCCAGAGAGTCCTATCTGTTTCTGAAAAATTTTAAGCCAGTCAATTTCTAGCTTGCTGAATAACTAGATGTTATTTGTTTACTATATAATCTAAATACGCTGCTTCTTCTTTATATTTACATCATTCTAGGCTACGGATCCACCAGGGATGTCCCCATATAGGTATCTAACCTTTGGAGACATGTTTACTTTGGCGTCTTTCCCCAGGAACTTCTTAGAGATGTTCATGCATGTTCTATAGAATGGGGAGTCTAGACTATATGTACATATTAGTGAATGGAATAAATTACAATCTTGTTGCACATAGAGCTGTTTATAAAAATCCTCACATTGTAATTGCATTCTTCTTTTTATTATTGTTTTCATGGAAAACTTAATTATATCTTTAACCAAATAGGTGTTTTTAATAATGAAATCCATAGCCCTTAAATTCTATTTTCTTCATATATGGTCTTAACAGTCACTGCTGTTTCGGATGGTCTTCAAGCATGGCAAATCTTAGAAGATCCAAGCAATCACATTGATCTCATTCTAACAGAGGTAGCTATGCCTTTTTTATCCGGAATGGGTCTTTTGTGCAAGATGATGAGCCACAAAACTCTCAAGAATATCCCTGTAATTAGTAAGTGCCATTCCAAAATAGTACTATATGCGTCCAAAGTAAGTATATTCTTTTCCATGATTATTACTTATCTGGTGTTCTGTTTTATCCTACATGTTTAAATACGTGCAGTGATGTCATCTCATGATTCTATGGGTATAGTCTTTAAGTGTTTGTCAAAGGGTGCGGTTGATTTTTTAGTCAAACCTATTCGGAGGAATGAACTTAAAAACCTCTGGCAGCATGTTTGGAGAAGATGCAAGTGCAACAGTGTGAGTCGCTTTACATTTCTGTTTCAGGCATGTACTCAAATAAATGTGAATGTTGGCTACCAGCTGGCATAAGGATCAAATGAGGAAATTAGCAATCATGGTTACTTCATTAATTACTTCCTTTTAGCAAATTAGAAGCTTGTTTTGCATAGAGATTGATCCCTAAAAGTAGCAGTACAAATGAATTGATGTAACCTACCCAGTTTCTATTGCATGATAGTTTACATCGATCTTCAATAATTAATGTCCCTCCTCAACTTGGATTGATACACTTCCTCAGTCTAGTGGTAGTGGGAGTGAAAGTGGAACACACACCAGAAAATCTGCAAAGTCAAGAAATAATGATGCATCTGAAAATGATAGTGACAACAGTGACGAGAATGACTTCGCAAATAAAGGCTTCAGTATTCGAGATGGAAGTGACAATGGAAGTGGTACTCAGGTAATCCATAGATCTCATAACAAATAGATTTTCTTCTTTGAATTTTCCTTAAGCAATGTTCTCTTCTATTTGTTAATGGTGATAGTAGATATGGTCATATGTTGGATGAATGTTATTGTTTCTTCTCTGAGAACCCAGTTAGGATGGAAGACTATAAGCTACTACCAAACCAGTACTATTATTGACCAGCTCACCCAAAGTGATGGTCTTTTTGCTATTAGAATTGAAGACCAACTCATACAGAGTTTGGAGATAATCAATAATTTAAAACATTGGAGTTTAGAAGGGTACTAAAGTGGAGAAATTTGATCATGAGAATTTAGGTTTTTAAATGGCTTGGCTTAAGAGTTATATGGGTTGTAAAAGCATCAGACTGTGCGCTAGGACAGCAGATAAATGATAATAGCAAAGAGCAAAAAAATGTTGGGATTGGGATTGTTGAGAACGAAAGATGGAGTGTTGCTAGCCTGATTAGTCATTCCACTCACTTTAAAATCACATATTAGTCAAATGAGCATGTGTAGTTCTATCTAAATGCTGAACAATCACATGAAAGTTCCGTTTGTGTAGAGTTCACGGACTAAATTTCCAGCTGAGGTTGGCAGCCCTCATCCAATTTCACCTCACCAACTATTGGTTGACGCTACTGACAGCACATGTGCCCAAGTGATGCATACAAAGCCTGAAAAAGTTAGTAGTAGGTGGGTGCATGCAGCAGAAAAAGAGTGTCATGAACAGAGTGACCAACTTGGTATGCCTTGATGGTATCAATATCTCGACTTATCTATCTTTATTTAGATTTTTATCCAAATAAAGAACCTATTTACTTTCCAGATGATGTTGCAATGGGCAAAGACTTGGGTGTGGGACATCAATTTGAGGAGTTATCTACCCATCCAACAGGCAAAAGGATATATAAGTTGTCTGATGCAGAGGGTAAGCAACTCAATAAAGGACATAGCAGTGTATGTGAAAAAGGACAGCTGGTATACAACAGTGACAAAACCAGGACAAAAAAAGGCCAGGTTATGAATGTTGTTGATGCAATTACTGATAGCATCTGTCCACAGGCTGAAAGCAGAGAGTTGAACACTCCCAATGGCTTATCTGGTATTTCACAGACTAAAGCAAGCTGTTGCTCTAAACCACATCCATCTCTTGAACTAACTCTGAAGAGGCTTGGAGGAGTAGGAGATGATAAAAATGCAGCAGGTGATGAACGTAATGTTTTAAGACATTCAGATTTGTCTGCATTCTCAAAGTAAGAGGAAACTTTCAAGCTTTAATATCTTCTTTTGGGGGCAAATGTTATATTTCATTAAAGTGGTTATAATATTTAAGAAAATCTTCCTTTCTTTGTTTTGCAGATATAACACTGTTTCTTCTGCTAATCAGGTGATGTTATAGGATCCATAGACAACACGCACTTTGTATTATTGAGAAGATTAAGATTTATTGTGTTGTATTTGCATGTTTTCTCCCAAATCCAAGTTTTTTCATCAATTTGTCCACTTAAGTCTATTCTCTTCATTCTGTGTCATCTATGGATGCATTTCCTGCCTATTCAACAAGGAGAGGGGAAAAAACTATCAAAGAAGTTCCAATGTATTATATTGAGAAATGATAGCAACATACTATGTATCATAGTTATTTCTCAGTGATTGGCAAGCAGATGCTGATGGCAATGGCTGGAGAAGTGTATAGTGCCAAACCCCAATCTCTGGGCAAACCTAATTTTATTTGTAATTTTTATCAGGTTCAAACAGGATATGTTGAAAGCTGTTCTCCAGTAGCTAATAGCTCAGTTGGACTAAATACAGAGATAGCATGCAACTTTCCTTGTCATTCACATGGCACTCCTCCAAATCAACTGTCTAATGGGAGCAACAACATCAATGACATGGGATCCACTAATATATATCTTAGCACCAAACTGGATGCTTTTGACAAGAAACCAGAGTCTGTGACAGGAATCGAGTCGTTTAATTCTTTTGCACTTCAAACTGTGCAGAACAATAGTATTTCTTCACCTCAGCAGATAATTTCTGCCAAGGCAGAAAATGCTGAAATGCCAAAAGCACAAGTGGGAGGCTCTGAACAAGGATTCCAAGTGGAGTGCAATCATTATCAGTGTCACCATTATAATCATATTTTCGACAATGCTACAATAGAGCTCCTGTCAGATCATGATGATCTCTTACTGAAAAACTTGACCAAAGTTGCGCGGCAAAGTGTATCATCAAATGTGTTTGCAGGGTCAGCAGAAAGTAATGCTGGAAACTACAATGTGGATAGAAGTGCAGTTGAGAGTGATCATGGGAGCAACGGACAGAATGGAAGCAGCAGCACCTTGACTACTAGAGTGATAAATGTGGAAAGCAGCACTGGGGCAGCTGGGAGCATTGGAATTGGTGGCATAGACAGAAAAAACAGTGGCAATGGGGCAGATGAAGGACGAATTTCATTGAGAGAGGCTGCCTTGACCAAATTTCGTCAAAAGAGAAAAGAACGATGCTTTGAGAAAAGGGTAATCCAGTTTTGCTTATATGGCCCGTAATATGTTTGCTTATTGGAATTTGTTTTGAATATCTTTACAGCATATGGGTTTTGTCAGTTTGAGTATAAAGATGTAGTTATGTCCTGCTTATAACATCCTTATAAATCCTACAGCTGAATTGGTAGCTTATTGAAGTCCTTCTAGGTTGGAAGATGCTATGAATGATAAATCTACTTTTAGAAGAGCGCCCTACTGGAATAATATCTTACCCTTAGCATTATCCTTTTTGCGCCTAGTGGTCTACTCGCCATACTGGATAGTTTACATTACTGTATTATCAGTTGTTTTATGAAAATATTACAGCTTCCTTTAACCTCAAAAGGTATTTTAATTATCTGCTCATATTTGAGCTAATCACATGATCATCATCGTCGTCATCGTTAATGAGCACTGGATACTCTAATATGCTGACACAAATTTGACTTGCATTCCCCCTTTACATCTCTCAGGTTCGATACTACAGCAGGAAAAAACTAGCTGAACAGCGGCCTCGTATTAGGGGACAATTTGTTCGAAGTACAGTGTATGTTGCTACTTGCTGGAATTCATGTCAAGTTTTTCCTTCTATTTATTGTTAATTATAGAACTGCTGGGCTAATTTTTTGAATATAAAAAAAAATTCTCAGGTCCGACAACAAGGAAGAAAAAGAAACTCCGAATAATAACCTGGTATCCATGGATAATTCTAGTGACGGTCCACATTAACACCAGCCAAGGTGCTGATGCTGATCACTAATTTGACTCACTTCGTTCCGTAAGTCAGTAACTGCCTCTAGGTTCGTGTTATCAGACTAGTCCGTGAGTAGAGACTTGTACTCTGTGAAAATGGATATTTATGATTTAACTTTTAAAGGTGACTATACTTTAGACTCTATTTATCGTTGAACTTAAAAAACTTCAATGGACCTATGGATAAAAGTTAAATTCTGACGATATTAGCTTCTTCATCTTAGCGCCTAATTTGGGTTATGCTATTTGAATTTGGAGGTATGGAGCATTCACAGTACACTATACCTTGATGGGCCTCTGAAATACTCCTTTTCTTTTATTTCGCTGCTCTGAAATTTCCTTATTGAATGGAGTGTATTGTGGTGAAATAGAGGGAAAGGAGTTTCTTCACCAAACCCCTCCTTCCAAAAAAGAAAACAACAAAAAGATGGTTGCTATATGCAGCATGACAAACAGTTACGGTGGAGCTCCACAGGAAACATCAAGCAATCATTGTTCTAGTTCTCTACTTAGCTGGGTTTGTGCTTCGGCTGTCCACATGTTGGGGTGGAAATTGAACTCCTGTTTCCTACTTGTTCAACCAATACCAACCATAGCGCATCTTTTGATATATACCTGAAAATCGAAATGTCACCATTTCAGTTAGGGCATTGCTTGTTGGGAGGAAACATCTTAGGCACTACCTTTTTTTTGAATTAGCAAATAATAAACCCATCAGCAGACCCTAATTGGGTTCGTTGGGGAATGGGGGACCATGGCAGGGTGACCTACTTAAAGACAGGCTTAACTTTACGGGTTTATCAGCCGACCTTATATTGCGTAGCCATATTCAATCACTCTGATTTCAAGCTCAGCATCCAAGGATCCTACTTCATTTACAGCCTAATTCCAGATGTTTGCTATGTATAAAGTTCGATTTCTACTGTATGAACTTTTAGGACCTCAACCCAAGGGGCTGGTTTAGTCCCACTCCATGCACGGTGCGCTTGTTTAAGCTTTATGATCTAAGTGAAAATTTCCTAATGAGTTCTTTAATCTTAGCATGGATATTTTTAGCATTTGTCAAAACGGGATGGGCCCAATTCAGGCCGGATCAAAAAAGGTATGATTTTAATTGGACCTAAAAATAAGGTTTAGGTTTGGCCTTGTTAGTCCCGTTCAATAATCTTATTTACTGATTTTTTTTTTTTAAATTTTATACTAAACATGAGATTTTTAATTTTTCAAATTGTGATTCTCAGAAAATTAAAAAAAAATCTTTATACGAAATGCTATCTTATAGTTCTACTTCATGGGCTTAAACATTCTTCCGGGAAAATATTGGACTGACCATGTACCTGTACAATGTACATCCCCGCCCCTATAAAAAGAACAAAAACAAAAATGCCATGGGCATGTTGGGAACCTGGCAAGTTTGATTGCTTAAAAATGGGCCCACATAAGTTCCTTTATATAGGGATTATCAATTATTATACTATACTATGGGGATTCAAGGGGGAAAGACAAACATGGTAATGGGGAGTCGTCCTCAATATGGCGTAAGAGTTCCTTTCTTTGACTCTAAAATAAGGTCCGTGCTGTGCATCTATCATGGTGCACATGCTCTTTTTCATTGGTTAGCCCTGCTTCCAAAATTCTTCAATTTGGCTCTACCATGTGGTGGAGATTCTGTTCATAAAACAAGCAAAGCAATGTAGCTAAAAGGTAAAAGCTCTGACTTTTCCTCTCCGATGAGCACTAACGAAGGATCATGAATGGAATTTGCCAATTTGGGGAACAAGTTCGTGAACATTCTGTAATCGCAAGCTCCAAAATAATGCTGAATTGATTGGATATGAACAGAGGATAAAGGAAGAGTTGAATGAGTAATGTATTAAATACCAAAAAGTTGGAATTTGAAACTGAGCTCGTTATAACTAAAACCGTTCATATCCGAATTGGTGGTCAATCATAAAGTTCGAATAAATGATGTTACCTAAGCTCTGACATGTAATTTAATGGATTTAAATATTTTCCTTTCCTATGTAGCCCATTTGAAATGATCATTCAAAAGCCGTACAGGTGCTTCCCTTTTCTAGGAAATTAGGTTTTGAGATTACGAATTAGTGGGCACTGAGAACTATAAGTAGAATGAGTTGAAGGCATGTTCACCAGAAAAATACAAAAAATAAAAATAAAAATTAATTACATAGAAAAGGTACTGTAGATAGTTTTTACATAAATTGAGCAGTTTGAATTAAAATAAGATTTGACAAAAATGAAAAAGTATATATGCCAAACGCAAATGGCAGATTACATAAAAAAAAGACAAATATACCAAACGCCAAATGGTGTCATTCATGATGACATGGCAATCCATCAAATGGGATTGATGAAATTGGCTTGGCATGTGACGGATTGACCTGTAAATTTGTCAGCAATGCCAATCATATTTGGCAGAATTGGTGTATTTTACACACAATCGGTCATTTGCTATTTGGCGTATTCCTTTTTTTACTTTTGTCAAATTTTATTTTAATACAAATTGCTTCATTTGTGTAAAAACTATCTACAATACCCTTTTTATGTATTTTTTTTTTTTTTTTGCATTTATATGGTGAATTAACATGAGTTTGAAGTTACCTCTTGCTCTTGAAGGAGGGATACGGGCAACCTCGGCAACTGGTTACTAGTGATACAACATATATCTTGTGTAAAATAATTTTCCTCTTAATACTATCTTACATGAAAAAAAAATGAGTGAGAGAGAGAGGAATATCCCTTTATGTTCTTTAATAAAAGAGCATCTCGCTTCATCCATTAGTCACTAATCATGGTTCACTAAATATAAAACTCGCTTTCCAATCAGCGTAAATCTGAAGGCACCACCTCTTGGTGGACAAAATGTATTAGAAAAATAAATTTAAAAACTGTCCTTATAAAAGTGGAAAATCCACTTAACTGCCAATATAATAAATTATCCTTAGCAACTATCTTCGCATGAAATGAGAAATGGAATTATTATTATTTTTTGTTTGGTATCTGGAATCATCATTCTGCCATTATTAATTTGTATTCCTTTCACTATTCTCAATCACTTTTTCTTTATTACACCGAGCTCAAATAAACTATAGTTGATGATTGTTTTCTCCTCTTAATTTGAGGCAAAAACAAAATTTTTATGATGGATATAAGTTATGTTATGTACAGGATATCACCGTCCATATTCCCTAAAATAAAAGCTAAGTGAGGTATAAAAATGTCACACTCTCTTCAGAGTGATAGTGTTATCTTGTATAGTCAAATATTCCTCATCAGCAATAATCCAATTTAAAAGACCAACCTTAAATCTAGAGCCATCTGTATGCACAGCAATAATCCAATTTAAAAGACCAAACCTTAAATGCAGTGCCATCTGTATGCAACTTATCACCATGTATGTCATTTATCATAGATCATCTATCAGTGATTTAATGTTATGTTCCAACACTGTTTCAAACTCTGAAAAAAATGGTTGAATGCGTATCAAAATCAACTACCAACATTTTCCAAGTGTCTCTTTCAAAATCATGCTTTACTCTTAATTTATTATTCTTATAATAAAATGAAGTCTTCTCATATTATTCTAAGTAACGTGGTTTACGTTGTTGTCGTTACAAGTGTACTATGGGGATTTAACGCTTTCACTTATATATTTTCTCATTCTTGTAATCTACTTTTTGAAATCTCATTATTAGCCGAAGCTTATCGTTGTCGCCACATTTTTCTTTACTTTATGGCTATTGTTTGTTTGAGTAGTGGAACTTTCTAGATCACTCTCACTCTCTTAGCGTCATTCTTTGCTGTTTGGTGCGCCGACCCTGTGCTGATTAATGCTACGTGAACGTGATTAGACAATAGACACCGGCACACGTAGTTGAGTTTATGAGACGGGATCATATACATGCTGCTTTATACATTTTGTTGCATTTTTATATGAATTTATATTTAATTATGTTATGTTGTGAAAATTTAAATTGTACATTTAATTTAAAATTTATATGAATTATTAACTGTGTATTATTATATCACAATTTTTCTATAACATAAATCATGTGATCAAACATATTGTCTTATTTAACAAACACGAAACACACTACATTTAAGGGATATTGATTCAAGTCACTGATTATAAATTATTCTTGCGTTTTGCTTCTCTTAACTATTTGTCAAATGCCACTTGTCTGAAATTAAATTACAATTTCATTTCCCATGATTTTGCTATAAGAAGTCATAACTGATATGTAAGTGAACGTGTTGATCTTATAGTTACCTTGTGGGCAGTGTTAATTAATTTAGAATTAAAGATTGATGTAGACATATTTATCGCTCATTTACTTTTGAACCAATTCTAGATTAATTAGAAAAACTATGTGGTTTAATTATTCATAAAACAATGGAGTGTATGACCCCTGATTTTGTCAATGCAGCTCTAGAAAGAAAGAGAGAGAGAGAGAGATTTGTCCAATAAATCTTTAAAGAAAGTTTTTAAACTAGTACATAGATGCTTCAAACTTACAAAGAGACTTTTCTGCAATAAAACCTGCAGATTGAATCCGTAGTTGTGCCATAAACTGCTAAAAATTAATAAAACCACTTTGTTAAATATCAGAAACCAACAATAAGTGACAGTGAAAGCTTTGGTTCTCATTTCTCAAGGCCAAAAGGTTCACCGTCATAGTTACAGATTTAAAATGCACTGTGGCAACAGTTAAAATAATGAAGAAACTCTATCACCATTTGTGACATATAAACTTGCTTGTGGGAGTTATTACTGCAATAAAGTGACACTCAGTATGTCTATAGCAGAGAAGCTGGTCAATGAGGAGAGAGAGAGAGAGAGAGAGAGAGAGAGAGAGAGAGAGAGAGAGAGATTTTAATGCAGGACATGTTTAGGAGAAGAATTGAAAAGAGTAATGTTTATTTTTATACTTATAAATCTCTCTCTCTATAGCTATATATGTGTGTGTTTATATCTGCAATTCTGCATAAATAGTACAATATAAATTTAATTAAACTCTAATCGAATTATATTCAACTTATTTTAACTACTTTTTTATGATTTAAATTTTTTTATCCCATTACACTAAGAAGGTAAAAACACCGTTTCAGGTGGGAATGAGAGACACCCGATGTAATTTCATATTAATAAGACTAAAAAGAAGAGGGGTTGACTTTGTTAGTCTGTTGATTCAAATACTGTCGAAAGTTTTAAGAAAAATAAAATTAGAAAAAAATCAGATAAAATTGTTTGCTTTTTGAGTAAACTATCATAGTTAAAAAAAATTAAAATTTGTAAACTGTGTTGTAGATCAGTTGGTCACAAAGCTCTCATTATAAAAAGATAATCTTGTGTTTGAGACATTTCATTGATAAAATGATAATCTTAAAATATTTTATCACATAAAATTACAATTGTAGGTGCTTCGACAGTGAAACTCTTGGAACAATGATAGCTTGCCCCATATTTATTAAATCTAACTTCATTCAAAGATTGGAGTTGGGCTTCTTGATTTATTAAAAAAAAAATTTACATTTTCATAAAATAATATTTGAAAGATCTACATTTTTACAAATTAATCATGAAAATAATATTTATTATAAAATAATTAATTGTTAGTTTGTTACTGAGATATATTAAACATGAATGAAAGTAATTACCTAACATTGTTAACATCTTAGGTGGCACGTTAACCTCTTAATTGACATAGCAAGATGCTATCAAATCAATTAAGTGGCAAAGTAAAAAAAAAATTAATGGACCACCATATTTCTCTGTTTATCTACAGATTCTACACTTCCATGTTATGGTACAATAATTAATATGTAAGAATCTAAATCCATTAAAATAAAGGATGAATTTTAGATATTAAAGTGTACCTTTTCCTATTTTTTATCATTAAGGGTTTGTTTGAGAGTTAAATTTAGGGGGAAAGGAGAGGAAAGGAAAGGAGTAAATGTGTCATTCCCCTTGTTTGGGAGTTCAAGATTAAAAAAGGAAAGGAAATCAAGGGGTAGTCTCAAACCCTTGTATTCCTTTTTTGCATCACCTTTGTGTTCCCCCAATTTAAAGGGTTTGGAGAGAAAAAAGAGTAGTTTACTATTATACCTCTATTTATTTCTTCAAAAAAAATTTCAAACACTATTTAGATAACATTATTAAATTTTATATTGAATATATTTATTTTATAAATAAAGGATAAATTTGTAAAATTGTAAATTTTTATTTCTTTCCTTTCCTTTCCTCTCCTTTTGCTCATTTTAATCATCCAAACAAAGGAGAGGAAAACCCCTCTCTTCCCCTTCCCTTCCTTTCCTTCCATTTCCTCTCCTCTCCTCTCCTCTCCCCTCCAAAAAAACTCCCAAACAAACCCTAAGTAGATAGAGTTAAATTTTTAATTGAGGATATAAGGATTCCGATTATCACTTATGTCTTCATAGGAGATTATATAATTATTTTTATTAAAAGAATTATTTTTTAAAAAAATTTATGGACCTATAATTATGTATATTCTCAAATTAATTACAAATTGCAGCACTTACACAAAAATCAGATAACAGAAAAAAAAATGGAACTAAAATAAAAAGGAAGACGAAAGGTAAAATTATCATAAAGTTGACTTTGAAAATATTTATAATTCATGGTAAAAAAGTATTTATAATTATTACGATATTGAAACTGGGGCTACAAAATCTCCCTATCAAATTCACATGAATGGTTTATAGTTGAAATCACAAACCAAGAAAATAAATTTGTTGATATCCAACCACGGAAATTCACCAACTAATATTTATAACAACTTGGTCCTCACTGCGTCTAAGCAAAACAATAGAGATATATGTAATCAGTTAATTACAAAACTTTTTTTATAAGAAAAAAATATTATATTTGAGTTTTTTTATTAATAAAATAAAAATTTTAAAATACTTTCATACACAAAATTATAATTATAAATATTTTAACAACCAAAATCTTAAAATAATGATGGCTCCCTCTATGTATAATAAATTACTTTAAAAAACAAAAAAAACAACTGACATACATACACGGTAAGATATAAATCCGAGCGACGATCACCTGCGGCCATGCCTACTTGAAACGCACAACGTTACAAATTCACCTTACGGCGGCCAAGCTCCACCGCGTGGATCACCGTTCGTAGAAAAGCTTAATAAAAAGCAAAAACAGTAGGATCCTCAAGTGCGATACGCGTAGGCAAGTGGGTCCCACGACATACGTCACCATTTGGGCCCGTGTTAATTGTTCGAGACGTTGACCTTTTCCCTTTTTATTTGATTTTTTTAGTACTTTTTTGAAGAATCGAACGGTGATAAGGGCGTTTCTGTGATTTGTGCGCTATCGGCGGGTTATACAAGGTGAAAATTTCCTCCCTCAGACCAAAGACAAAGATCTGTTGCAAACCAGCTCGCACCAAATCGTTCAAAGGCAATGAATGCACGCCACGTCAGCGAGACACTATTTGATAAACGAGTAGAAGATATTACAGCTTCCGTAATTCCCAAACAGCCCCTGGCAAAGAATGATAAGGCGTTTTACGAAGACAACAAACTCTGCAGCTGATTATATATCTGTATGTTCGAAATGACAGAAAACTCCGCTTGTCTTTTTCGTGGCTTCTTCTGATTGGTCACTCTTAAAACAATTTTTTGGAATTCATGTCTACCTCATATAGTCCCAGAAAATATTAAAGCACCAAGAACGCCCAGAACATCTGAAGGGCCTCTCTTTTTCTCTCTCTCTTTCTCAGTTTGTGACACTCATCCTCATTTTTCTGTGTTTTTCATGTTTGGTTTGCTGGTCTCTGTTGTGGGCTCTGGTTTCTGGGTGTAGCTGGGACTGAGAGAGAGAGCATGGGTTGTTTTCCTTGCTCAGGACAATCAAGTAAAAAATCCGAGAGAAACAGCTATAGAGAGAGCACGAAGCCGAACCATCTTACTGGTGCAGGTAAATTTTGCCAATGATTTTGATTCAATTAACTTAAATGTTAAAGATGAAACGCATTTTGCAAAGCCAGAAAGAAGGATTCGACCCCTTTTCGGTGATCATTCGGATTCTTGTTTTCCCTTTTTTTGTTCCTCCCTTTTCTTTTGATTTTCTCCAAAATTCTGGATACGGGTATGTCCTAAACTCATAAAACTTCGTTCTTTTGAGGTGTCGTATGCCACGCCTCACCAAGTTTCGTATTCTTTTATCAAATCCTTAAATGCGTAAGTTCTGTTTCGTTTCTTCGAGTATCTTTCCCAGCTTTTATCTTTTTGCCCAGCAAAAGAAAAATTGTGAATTTGGTTTTTTGTTTGATTTGTGGTCAATAACAAAATCAGTTATTGTGGTCCGCGGTAACGTTTCTTCTGGCAGTACTCTCTCTCTCTTCTTCTGCCGGAAATTATTGGATGAATTTTGAATGTCGATAGTCTGTTTAGAAGGCTTAAAGCAGTCGTATTTCTTTTCTTCTTCTTCTTCTTCGTCTTTTGTGTTGCTTGCGTGGTTGGGAAGGTCCGATCCATAATCCAAAGCCGGGCTTGTCATTTTGCGCTTTATTTGCTTTTAAATTTTGATGATTGTGGGTTTCCCAGTACCTTGGGGTTAAAATATTTGTATTTCTGGTGTTTGCTCGCAGCAGGTTTACCTTTTTCCATTTTGTTTGATCTCTTTCCCTCACGTGTATTTTGTATCTGTTATAGATAAGGTCAAAGTCGATTTGAATGTCAATGGTAAGAAGGAAGCTATTTCTAAGGATGATCAACTTTCTCAGGACGTGAAGAATTTAAATTTGAAAGACGAGGTTTCCAAGGATGGAACAGGTAATGGTTACCGGGCACAGACATTTACGTTCGATGAACTTGCGGCTGCAACAGGAAATTTTAGGTCTGATTGTTTTTTGGGTGAAGGAGGGTTTGGCAAGGTTTACAAGGGGCACTTGGATAGAATAAACCAGGTTAGTTCAGAAAATTGTTGCAATTTATGCCCTTAATACGGTACGACATATTGTTAATTTGCAATTCATGGTTTCTGTCAATTTGTTGTGGGATTAAGTTTTGCTGTTGTTTCTGCAGGTTGTAGCTATCAAACAACTTGACCCTAATGGACTTCAAGGGGTTAGGGAATTTGTCGTTGAAGTGTTGACATTGAGTCTAGCAGACCACCCTAATCTTGTCAAATTGATTGGGTTTTGTGCAGAGGGAGAGCAGAGGCTATTAGTTTATGAGTACATGCCATTAGGATCTTTGGAGAACCATTTGCATGGTATTTACTATCATCCTACTATCTCATTTTTCTTCATATACTGCAGCTGAATTCTTAATCACCATCGTTTTTGTCTTTTTCTCTGTCACTTTCATCCAGATCTTCCACCTGGTAGTAAAGCTATTGATTGGAATACAAGAATGAAAATAGCAGCTGGCGCAGCTAGGGGTTTGGAATATTTGCATGATAAAATGAAGCCCCCTGTCATATATCGTGACCTAAAATGCTCAAACATTTTGCTAGGCGAGGGATATCATCCCAAGTTATCTGATTTTGGCTTGGCAAAAGTTGGCCCAAGCGGTGATAAAACTCATGTTTCAACAAGGGTTATGGGCACATATGGGTATTGTGCTCCAGATTATGCAATGACGGGTCAGTTGACATTCAAGTCGGATATTTACAGCTTTGGGGTCGTTCTTCTGGAGCTCATTACAGGCAGGAAAGCCATTGACCACACAAAATCTGCCAGAGAACAAAATCTGGTTGCATGGGTATGTCAATACTCTTTTTACCTAGCTATACTGTTGAAAATAGTGACTTTCCTTGCTAGAATGTAGTGGCTAAGAAATAGAATTGTAGATGTGTTATATTATGTGTTACTAGTTCTATGAGGCATGTATTAATTCATATAAGCTTTTCCCATTTTTCTGTGGATATGGTGTCATCGTTGTAAGAGAGCTAACTCCGGATTAGCAGTCAGGTAGGCAGTCCAAAATAAATTAACAAAAGAGTTGGCAGTCCGTCAAAAGTAATTAAGTACGAGGATTTATCTTTCGAAGAGCTAACTCAAGTTTGGCAGTAAGGTAGCCACTAGGCTGTCCAAGATAAATTACTAAATATTGTTGGCTGTCAATCTCAAGTAACCAAGTATGAACACTTGCAGATACTGTACTTACACTTCTCAACCATTGCAGAATAGACCTGCCTACTTGTTTGTTGATTTTCTTGTGGGCTGATTATATCTGATCATGCATTTTCTACTTCAATAGCTATCAAAACCAATGTCTATTGTTAGTTTAAGCATCTGATCATGCAGGAAAGATTTATATGCATATGTGAAAATTAGAAGTTTTGGTTACCCCACCAAAAAAATAAAACCATTACACAATCATTGTGGTTTGAATCCTGGTGAGCAGGTAGCTTAGAGTGGTTTCTGAATCTTTAGAGTGAAACATATATGAAGAAGTGATATTATCATGCAGATTATCACATATCTTTCCATTTGTTTGTCACTGAGAAGAATGGCATGCTTTTATACTTAGATTTCCATATAGTGGGGTGTTTTTTTCACGAAATGAATTGTTTTTCCTTCTTTTGTGTTCTCGCTAAACTGGAAACATAGATAGCCAAATGTAGAACCTTTATAACTTTGCATTCAAAGTTGATGTAGGTTATTAATGTAGTTGGGTGCTGTCCCTTGGGGTTACTGAATCTTTGCGTTCTCTCTGTATTCATTTTTTACTATCACATTCAATCCCAAATTCCTGTTTTGAGTTCTCTTACTATGTTTGCATCAATTGTCCTCATCAATTCTCCTTTTTTGGTATAGCTCTTGGCCTCTTCTCTTCAATATTGCCGTATTACTTGACTATAGTACATATAAGAAGTCTCGGTTCCTGGGCTAGTGGATTAATTCTCTCATGTCAACCTCCTCAACTCTTAGAAACATTCATTCACAAGCTCCTCTTTTCTCTTTGTGGGCATTCAGAAGTCGTACTAAATTCTATTTCAATGAGTAGATTGATTAAAAAGGAAAAAGAAGCTTCAATTTCGAATTTTACTAATTCATAGTTGCCTTTACAAAACAGAGTTATGCAAATTGATCTGGTTCCAAAATAAATACCTTATGATACTTGTGAATTTTTTTGCAGGCAAGGCCCTTATTCAAAGACAGGAGAAAATTCTCACAAATGGTTGACCCATTGCTTGCAGGTCAATATCCCGTGAGAGGTTTGTACCAAGCTCTTGCTATTGCTGCAATGTGTGTTCAAGAGCAGCCTAATATGCGGCCCGTTATAGCTGATGTGGTTACTGCCCTAAATTACCTTGCTTCCCAGAAATTTGATCCCCAAACTCATCCAGTACAAAGCTGCAAAAGAAGCCCGTCTTCTCCAAGAGTAAGAAGAAGGGATGATGATCTTAGACATGTTGGTTATGGGACTCAGACAGATAGATCTGAAGACTAAAAGAAACAGTGTTATTGGCTGTTCATATGTGCCTAGTTATCAATTTTTGGACAATAGGAGATAACAGGTGCTTTTTCAATCTCTAGTCTTCCACATAAAGAAAATTTCTACCTTCTAGATCCCCCCGGTGTACATGTGAGATGGTTTTCTTGTATTTAAGATACTTCTCGGTAGGAATCTTCTTTTGCCCATTTGTTAGAGTTTAGCCTCAATTATAATAAATGACTTCCTTCATCTTGATATTCTTTGGTCAAGTTCTTTTGCAATGATATATGGATTCTATTCCCCAGTTTTTGCACAGGATGTGTTTGGCCTGACATATGGGCAATCCTCGTTTGTTTTATTCAGAAGTCTAATATTGGAAGTATTAATTCTTATTTTTGCCGAAGATGGTAAAGAACATTTCTTTGGAACAAAAAGTAAAGCGCAAGATGGGGATTGATTCAACATGGATGATGGATGAGAACTATGCAGAAACAGAAAAAGATTCAAAACTTTAGCCTGTGAAACGAAGTACAATATCTTCTGAGTGAGTGTGCCCCAGGAAAATGAACTCCGTAAAATCACATGGTGCAGCTTCTCTTCGATCGGTTTAGATTTGCTTTCACATGTAGCTTTGTTTAGCTGACGTACCGAAAGCAAAGTAGGTTGAAGAACTCGCAGCTATGATCCCATTTATGCAAGCATATTTTGGATCCTAATAAAATTATCTGATTCTGATCCAGGAGACTTACGAATTACGACATTGCTTCTATGTCGTTTAGCCAAAAGTATAAAAGCAGTATGGTGGCATCTGATTCTGATCCCCTCTATCCTCCTTCATCACCCTTGGCACAAGGCAACTGTTTTTTTTTTTATTAAGTTCACTCACGGATACTAGAACGGAAGTGACGAATATGAAGGCCTAAGGGTAAAGCTTGTTGCTCCCTTTCTTCTTATTATGGTTATTTCTTGAGATATGATCCCATTTATGCAACCATACTTTGGTTCCTATAAAAATATCTGGGTAAGTGGTTGAGAAAGTGTCAAAGCTGCGAGAGTTCATAATGTTATGATTACGACATTGCTTCATATGTCGTTCGGCCAAATAAAACAAAATCGGAAGGCAAAAATGATAAGCAATGCTGCAATGGCAGCGCTAGTCCAGCCAAAACCATTCAGCAAGACTCGTGCGAGGCACGTGGAAACCTTTCCCGCCCAAAAGTTGTTAAGCAGCCTAACGAACCACGATACATGACACAAGCCTTCGGACTAATTGCTCAGAGTCGCAGAGAGCAGAGAACCAATAGTTACTCTCTCTCTCTTTGTTTCTTTCTGTGTGTGAGAGAGTGATTGCGTGGAAATGCAGCAGAGACCTTCGAGCTCGGCTTCTCGCCTTTCAGGGGAGCAGAGAGCCATCAATGTAACACCAACAGAGCAGCCAGAAGCAAAGCGAAGAAGGACCAACGATGATCTTGACGGACTTCCACTTTACAATCCCCGGAGCACAATTGGAAAAAGGGAGATTTCTCATTCACGGTCGGCGGAGAACTGGATTCATGCAATTCCTGTGCTTGTGCTGTTCTGCCTCTTCATACTCTGGTGGTTCTCTTTTCCAGGTACCAAAAATTATCTGATTAAGCAACATCCAGTAAATTTTTTCTTCATTTATTTCGAATTTTTCTAATTTGCCATCTCTGTTTCGATTTTTTTTCTTGAAGTCGAATTCTGGTTGCTAATCGGTGATATCCTTGTGTTCTTGGAGCCTTCAATTTATGTTCTTCAGCGTAATTCTTGTGCACCTTGATGTATTTCTTTACTGTTCAATCGAGCATGAATCTCTGTTTATAAATGAAAGGTTCATTTTGTTGCCCCTTCTTTTGCAATGAAATAGACTCAGAAAGTGGTTCTCGGATTTTATGTTTATTGGGCGCTCGGATTTGAGCTCTGTAGATATGAAATTTGAGATGCAAGATTAATGGAATTAGCAGCTAGCCCTGATGAAACATAGCGCCCAAAAACATTGGTTTTCAATTTCAAAATCATGGCCTCGGAAATTCTTTGTTGTTTGAATTGTACTTCACTATTATTACAATCTACATGCTGCTAATTAACTTAAAATTCTGCATTCCCCAACGCCACCCCAGCCCACCCCCCCTCCCCACTTTACTCCATTTTCTTGACAAGCAAAAGGAGCATTAGATAATTATTCCAGAATATTAAGTATTCATTTGGAGCTACCTTCAATGTACCAATAACTTTTTCTCTCTTTTGTTTGAACTTTTGTTAACAGTGACTGTGTTGATTGAGGATGGTAGAATTACAGCCATACGTCAGATTGATACACCAATACCTAACGATACTCGCATTGATCTCACCATATTGGCAGTAGCTGCAACACCAATTCCATCGACTCTTCAAAATCTGTCAAGCAACAACGAAACTGACTTGTATGTGGTGAGCGCACCAATTCCTCTAAATCTTTCAAGCAACAATGAAACTGGCTTGCATGTGGTGAGTACACCAAATTGAAGAATCATTTTTCTGGTCAATGTTGTACAAGAGAATGACATACACTCACTGAAGAAAATTTTGAGACGCGTATAGATGAGATATAAATATTACCCGAATGCGTGTTTCATAAAACAGTATGACAATTAGATGTCCTCTGTTACATTGGGGGAAGAATAAGGAACTTGTACATAGATGAATCCATTCCAAGACAACTACTGCTCTTGTTGAATTTACATATTGGAAAAGAAAAATGCAGAAGATGACAAAACTGTAGCTTGTGATTTCATGATCAATGACAACAGTTCAATTTGTGTTCTGTGAACTTTCTGGTGTAATTGTAGCCTCAGGGTTTAGGAAAATAATTTGGAGCTCAATTTCTCGTGACACCTTCAGGACTTGTTTATTCCTGTGTGTCTTGAAATATATTGTAAACAAGAATGGTAAACAGGTAATTCAAATAATATGTACCTTTTCACTGCTACAATTCACTAACCTCACCATCTCGACAATTGCCCACCCATAGGTACAAAGTTGAGCTTTTACGTGATGGCAGAACCCTACAACAGTCCCTCCTGGGTGACTGACAGGAAGTTTATGATTCAGTCAGTAAAAGAAAATAGCAGCCTTAAGTTAATGTGTTGAGTGAAGATTTTGCATGTATAATTAAGTCCGTGAAAAAGCAAATGATACAGCTATTTTCTGTTTAAAGCATGCGCTTGTATATATCAACACAAAAATGTAAGAAGACTCCTTTAAATTGCTTATTATATGTAATGCATGTGTCAATCTGTGTGTGTGTGTGATTGTGTGTTTCTCAGTACCCCTACCCGTACCTTTTGCCAGCGAAGGGGATCTGGTCTTTTTACAACTAGGATGGAATCAATTTTCTGTGGCGAATCCATTTTCCACCGGCAGTAAGGAGATTTAGATTTCTCGCGAGAATAAATCCCAATAATTTGTCTCCTAGCTGAGTCATATCGAGTACTGCTCATATAGAAAATGAAGGGTTTTTGACAGGGGTGCTTGCTAACAGGCCTTGTATTGAATGCGTATGCAGTGTAATCAGCTCTTTTATACCAATTGAGAAAGGTTCGTGATGGCATCTCTAACTCTCTGGGGGACATTATTCCCCTCATGATTTGAACCACGTAACCCCATGAAACAGATATGGACCAATATCTGTTTTTGTCATAGCAGATCGATTGTTGAATTATGCTGGCAGAGTCCAGGTTGATGGATTTCATTAGGTGCCGTAGCGATTGCGTTCTTGTCATATGTGGGAATATTGGTTCCACTACATCAAGGTGGTGCAATGACACTAGCGGGCTCACAGGATGTGCCGCTAGAAGCCCTAATAGGTCTCCATACACATCATACTGCATGCATAAGCAAAAGATAGACAATAATATTTATTTGACATCAATACTACATATGCCCAATAATATTTAATTATTTGACATCAAGAGCCATATATATATAGTATTTAATTACCTGATGAAACCCAGCTTCTTTGGTTAGTGGCACCCCTAGCTCAGCCATGCAAGCCTGAATTCTATCATCACTGCCATATAAAGCTGGGTATCGCTGAATGCAACGGTCCTGCATCTTGGCGAGCTCCTTGGCCAATGGATAGCTTATAGCGAATCCACCCCCACCATATGCCATGGCATATGAAAAATGTATATTCTGAACATGACTCTCCGATGAGCTTCCAACATAATAAAAGTGCCTGTGATCGTACTTGGAAAGAATTCTGACCACATTATCCACCATAAACACTGTGTCATCATCTCCCATCACAAACCATCTTACATCCTTCATCCCAAGCCTCAATGTCTCCGATACCACCCTTGAAATCCTCAATGCAGATCTATGCCCCTGACGGTTTGAATATTTGAATTTTGTTGTGTCCCCAGAAATTCGAATCTCGGGTAGGCCCTCGTTACTTCTGGTTCTGACTTTTTTATCCAGCCACACTACCCCTCTAGTTTCCTTAGGCTTCCACCATGTCTTTATGTATTCCTTTCTGATCTCCCACAAATTGGACGAAGCCGCTATCCCAAAAACAATGTGTTTAAGCTTGGTATCCTCCCTTTGACTTAGCTGAGCGGGTAAAACTAGTTGGGATCTTTCGTGTACTTCCTCTTCTTCTTCTTCATCATCATCTTCTATCTTTTGTTTATGTCCCAGGGTTGTTGAGGATATGTTAGTCAGGGACTGTAGGTGCTTTTCAGTGGCGGCATCTAATTGGGTGGAACAGTCTTGCTGGTTATTGTTAAAGAGGATAAGGTTGGAAGAGTAGAGGATGTAGAGCATGACCATGATGAGGATGAACCAAGTGATGATGCTTCTAGTCCCTGGCATGCGTTTCTGGGAAGAGCACATTTGGTTCCAAAGCAAATATTTTCTTCTGTTTTCTGACTCTTAAATTAATAATCTTTTCCAGGTTTTTGCTTTACTATTTCTGCTCCAAGTGTTGGAATGAGAAAGGTGGTGGTGGGAAGGAGCTTGCACTGAGAATTGTTCGGATCACACAAACAGAGAGAGAAAGAGAGTATTTTGTTTCCTTCTGGTTTTTGTGCTCCTAAGTGAAGTTTGTTACGGCAGGGACCGAAGTTGAATGCGGTTCACATGGAAGAAAGGTTGAAAATTGCACCACAGTAGTAGCCCTAGATTTTGATGTTGCAGCCCATGTTGCATGATCCATGAAGAGCCCGTACATAAAAGGAATGAGCCCTTTCTTGTTGTAGGATGGTCTTCACTCTTCAACTTAATAGCCAAAAATGGTCCAAAAACACTTAATAACCAAAAAAAAGAAGATGATGTTTAAGTTTTAGATCATCGAGGAACCCTGCCCATAATCCAAAATTGCTCGCAAAAATTTCGCGAACTTAATAGAAAAAAAAAAAAAGAACATTTTCCTGAACAAGATAACGAAATCTTAGCAAAAAATGTACTAAATCCTAACCATTTCCCACCAACATTTGCCCAATATTAATGGGTTCTTCATCTTTAGTTTTCCCCCCTCTTTGTCGTCAAGTTTATCATGGGTCATGGGTCATGGGCCACCAGAATCCAAAGTGATTATAAGTTAGAGATATTGTCTGCAAAAGAGCAATGGACAAGAGCAAGTACCGGCTGGAACTTGGGATTATAGCGAGTAATAACATCATAACAATTAACAAGGGTGCCCATAATTCCCATGCGATGGGAGCTAGACGGGGATGTAACTGGTGATCCTAAACCGAAAGCGATCAAACAGAGAACAGAAGCGCTTTGAAATTTGCAAGCTATTTAGTTACTGTCTTACTGAATAGTGATGGGGTCCACGATACGTGGTACGTGTGCCTATGTGGCAATTAAGCTGAGCATCAGATCCGATGTGACCCTTGCTCGCCTATCCGTGAGTGTAGTGAACGGATAAGATGATTTTTTAAAAGCAGTTCACATGGGTGTGGGACCTACAGCATCTAAGCTAGTCCCCCCATATATCGCCATCCCCGTTTGCCTTTCTTATGCTCTCACCCTTTTTTCGTTCTTTTCTAGTTGGATAAGCCTAATTTTGAATGTTTGATCCTTGCTTTTGCTTGTTTTTCTTTTTACCACTTTCATGTTCAAATTTGTGTAATTTGGCTAGGGCCACGTGAAAAATACAACCTAAGACACTTATTCACTCCAAATATGAAGAAGCAAAAAAGAAGTCAAAACGGTTCTTCCCCACTCCCAAGCTGGGGGTTAGATTACTAATTTTGTCAAACTTTAATATTTCTTGAAAAATATGATCAAATACATTGGTGTTACAGTAAATAGATAACAGGGTGTGACAATCAACTAATTTTAAGCATGGGTTGCAACAGGATTGTGACTTTCATAAGTATAGGTGCATTATTTATGACATCCAGAACTGGTTGGAAAGAGGTTGGGAAATATTTATTTTTTATGTGTTACGTGAAGTTAATTAAGTGGCTGATTTATTAACTAAGCATAGTACAATAGGGCAAGGTAGCTGGGAAGTAATTCAACATCCATTTATGAAGTTATCTCTTATAATTTTAGCACACAGTTTGTCTATAACCTTTTTTAAGTTGTAGTATTTTATTTTCTTTCTCTGTATTACAAAAAAAATAAAATAACATACTACCGGCCAACAATGGGTTGGTTTATTGGTTTATCAAGTTTGTTCTTCTCAATTCTTCCTAATAGATATACTGATAATTCACTGTACATTGTTCAACCAAATAAAAGAAAAAACAAGAATAAAGTACATGACCTACAGTTTAGAGTTTTATAAATCTAAAATGGAATATAAGTTCTCAATATTATTACCCAAATAATATTCTATTTTTTTTAATCCCAAGATTCTACCTTGAATCTATTTTGTTAGTAGTATTAGAGCTAAATTCCATTTTTTATTGTATGATGCCAGACAAAGAGAAATGTGAGTTATTTAAGTGTTATCATGAAAAGAAATCATTGTTTGATTGAAGTGTTATAATGAGGAACAGAAAGAAGGTTCTTAATATAACTCACCACTTAGGGTTTACTATTTGTTTCGTCCAACTAGCTAGCGCATTCTTTTTTTAATCTTAAGAATAAAACCTCATTTTGGTGTATGACTTTTCAATGTGAATACTATTCTCTCTGCTTTTCAACCTTCCTGTACCAGACTAAAAAGTTTTGGCGATTCTATTCGTCTAGTCACAGTATGATATAACTCTATAGTTCATAATCTCCACAAAATAATTAATAAAAGACAAAAGCTTCATGTGGCACATCGACTTCTATAATTACGTATATATATATATATATATATATATATATATATTATATCTTCAATGAAATAACGTCTGAATTAAGGACGGAAGACAAGGATAAGAAAATCTCACAAACAAGATAAGACTGAATGTGTAGAATCAGATGGACCCCATATCCAAAAATAAAAAGGAACACTTACTATATTAATATCACAAGTAAAATTTTAATTTGAACATTACCAAATGCATGTATGCTATAGTGTGTGCATTAATCAGAATCCCTCATATTTAAAATTTAAATGATATCTTTGTAAAGTTTTAGCGGACCCTTCTGCGGCCATGTTCCAAGTTATTGGCACATACTACATAGTAATCTTTTTTTTGGGTTCATTATTTGTAAATAGTTGATATTTGTATGATAACTTGTCAAAGGTATCCAATTTACATCATGAAGTTGAACATGTTGATGAAAGAACCACTTCGCTTCCATTCGTTTGAGCAGTAGCTGCCACATTAAATTCGCAAACACCAGTCACCATTCTGTCGCACTTTATTTGAAAATTATACACTTGTTGTTTGATGATAATTTGTGGTCATATTCATATATCGTTCAGCATCAGCAAGATGGCTTCACGTGTCCAGTTACCAAGCCATTCTTGTTTTTGACTTGTGACCATGCTTTTCTGTAAGCTCTAATTTTGCGCAAAGATACACTAATTTTTCATAATTTTGCAGATACCAAAATTTCGTAGATATTTACCATTTTGGATTGTTTGATTTTGTTGTTATCCTCAGCTATTAGTCCACTACGCAGACACAGAGACAGAAACGGTGTTGTCCTGGGAGCAACCGGTCGGTAGAAACTGCAAAGATCAACGTGACTGAGAAGACGTACACATTCTCTCAGCTTTTGTTGCTTTTCTTGCTTGCCAACCCATTTCCAGACTGTCAATTACCCAGAGCAGAAATCATTGCAGGTAACTTGGTATGAGGTTAGGAAGCAATAGAAGAAGAAACTACTGTTCTTTGGTTTTCCCTGTGTGTGTATGAGAGAGAGAGTGTGTGTGTGTCTAAGATTTTGTCTTAATCTTAAATGATTTAAGAGGCCGAGAAAGAGGGTGTAGGAAAACGTGCAAGAGCCATGTGAAATTTCGGTGGGCAGGGTATGGGAAGCCAAACCTTTTCGACAATGATTCTCCCTTATATATATTTTCTCTCACTCTTAGTTATATTTATATCTAGAACATCATTTCGTTGTCGTTTCTCTTCCAATGAAATAAGATCTTCTACCTAGTCCCTCGTGAGCGCTTTCTGAACAGTGAAAAGATCATATACTATAGAACCCTTCAAATTGATTAGTTCAACCTGTTTCTCAGTTTCATATTCGTGCCTGATTCAGCCAGCTTGAGGTATTTCTGAACTCTGATAAATATCATACATTATACTCGCCATATTTTCATCCACCCAACTTGCTTCTAACTCTGTTCAGAGTAATTCACTTTTGAACTGGTCTTCTACTTACTTCTATAAGTTTCGTTAGAGTAAACACAGTAGCTTTACTTCAAGTTTAAGGAGATTTTCTCATTGATTTAAGGTTCCTCACAAAACTTCCCAGCAGCCAAACGATGGCTAGTTGTAAATCTTCTTTCCTCTCGTTGTCAAAATACTTACTTTCCTACGAAGAGAAACACTCTGCAGTATGCAGAGCATCCATCAAATTATCATAGTCAATTTGCTTCCCCAATTATTGTTTGATTTCTACTATGTGTTCTGTTCCGATTTAACTCGCCCTTGGGGACAAGAGGTAACTGTTATTGTCATGTCATAATTAGCAAACAACCCAGACAATGTATTCGTCTCATTGTTTATGTATTAATTTATGTCTCCCTGTTACTTGTCCAGTCACCTAACCTGATCCCAATGCCAGTGGAAAAAACTGCCCAAGAAAATGTGAGGCCCTCAATTTTTGCAGTGATCTAACCATAATTAAAGAGCATAAGTTAGCTAAATAAACAAAGTTGAAATGAGCAAATAAACCCTCAACAACTCATTAATTTCCCGTATAAGTCTTCTCTATTTCACAACCCACTCCCAACAGCATCACCCTCCAAGAGTCCCCATTGCAATTAAAAATAGTACCCCACTATTTGTCCCCGGAAGTTCAAGGTTGGATTTTTCTGATACAAATAGAATACTAGTAATTCAAGTACATATTCAAATTCCCAACTTGATTCTTCATTGCATACTTTTCTCAGTGAAATTCAGAACTGACTAAAAAAAGTGTGGGAGTGGGACAGAGTGTTTAGGAGAACAAAGATGAGATAAAAAATTGATCTTTTCTGTCTATCTCTTGTGTAAGTTTCAGTCATTCATTGTACTCTTTCTTCACTAACTTGTATTGATATTCTCATTTTGATTGTGATGATGTTAACTTATTGCAGTAGAGAGAGCGATGGAACAGTCAGATAAATCACCAAAGCAATCGTCGTCACAAAGGACCCCTTTTCCCAGAGACCCTCGTGGCTCTCTCGAAGTCTTCAATCCTTCCTCCTACGCAGACGACAAGCCAACCAACTTGCCGTTCCGTTCGCAGCCCAAGTGGAAAAGCTGGTTGGAGCCACACGCCAGCCACGAGCCGGAACCAACCAAGCTCTCCCCTTCCAATTCTAATCTAGCCGATGAAATTACAAGCACTTCATGGATGGCCCTCAAGGAATCCAACCCAGCCTCACAATCGTCATCACCGCCCTCCCAACAGACCCTTTCTTCCATTCTCAACGACCACTCCGAGCCGGGCCTGAAGTCGCCAGCCACCACCAAGCATTTGTCTGGAGAAATCGGCACGGCGGCGCAGAGAGCCGCAGAGTGGGGTTTGGTGCTGAAAACTGACATGGAGACTGGAAAGCCGCAGGGAGTGGCTGTTAGGAACTCCGGCGGGGAAGAACCGAATGCTAAAGTAGTGGGAACTTCGAGAAGGAACTCGAACAACTCGGTGAGAAGCTCCGGCGACTCGTCGGACGACGGAGGAAGAGAATTCCTCCGAGGAATTCCAAGAATTTCCGAGGACTTGAAGGACGCTTTGTCTGCGTTCCAACAAACTTTTGTTGTCTCCGATGCTACTAAACCTGATTATCCGATCATGTATGCGAGTGCAGGGTTCTTCAGGATGACGGGTTATACATCCAAGGAGGTCATAGGGAGGAATTGGTACTGTTCATTATTTTTTATTTTGATTTTAATTGGTTGATAAATGAAAACGAATAAAAAATTGTAACGGTTTTCAAACTGTAATAACGGTATGTGTAAAAGGTAATTTCGTTAACGAAATTTTAACCGCGGGTTTTTGGCGGGTGTGGGGTCCAGTCGTTTTTTACAGGGAGCGGGTACAGATCCGGAGGACGTGGCAAAGATAAGGGAAGCGTTGCAAGAAGGGAAGAGTTACTGTGGGAGGCTACTCAACTACAAGAAGGATGGGACGCCATTTTGGAACCTTCTCACTATTGCGCCTATCAAAGACGAAAGTGGGAAAGTCCTCAAATTTATCGGGTTAGCTTAATTTCCCTTTACATCTATAAATTGAATTGGTATTATTTTGGTTTTAGGTGATGTTGTGACTTGGGACCTTAATTATAATGACAAAAATTGACTTCGCTGCACACAAGCTATTTGATGTATATATTCTAAGAAAAGAGTGGGGGAGTTGTATGAATCTGGCCCATGATAACGACCACTCATATATCATTTTCTTTTAGCAAGAAGGGAGGTTGTGTTTAAGTCAATCATTTTTTGGTATTAAAGTACATAATAAACCATGTCCACAATTGAATGAATGTGTAAGAATAAGAAGTTTCTTCTTAAAGGAAATAGCCTTACATGAAAAATTACCGAAAAGGGATACACGCTTATACACCATTCGTCCAGCTGCCAGTCTATCTCTCTTTTCAGGTAAAATAGATAAAAAGGGAAGAGAGGTGAAAGAGACTACTATAAAGCAATTAGTTGGGAGCCCTTCATTTTGGGCCAAATGAACCTAGTCACATCTCTGTCACTGACTGCAGGCTATGATTCAAACCTTGACATTGATTGCTTGTGGGGCTAGATGTAAAGGCACAGTAGTATAAGTATAACCAAATGCTTGTTAATGAACCGAGATGAAGGGGGTTTAATTAAGGGGAAATTATATTTTTGATAAAAATTATTATGTCGTAATGTGGGATGCTTTTTTAATGTTTTTTCTGTGTGTGGGTGATTCTGGCAGAATGCAAGTGGAGGTTAGCAAGCATACGGAGGGGTCCAAGGATAAGATGCTACGTCCCAATGGATTGCCCGAGTCCTTGATTCGATATGATGGTATTGGACACATCTTATATTTCATTACAACTCTCATCTACATTATTCTGTCACCTGAAGCAATATTCAATTCCACAAAGGAGAACCAAATATATATGAACAAGATTAAACAGTTCGTGTGTCTCACCATTAGATACTTTACTAATCATACTTCAAAATTTGATTAAAAAGGAAACACAATAAAATAAATGAATAAAAAAAAATATAGTTATACTAGAACTATGGACTCTTCTTGGAGGGATGAATTCACATATGTTATATGCATAAATTATTTATCAGGCTTTTTGGTTTGTCTCCTCGTCGTTGGTGCGTTTGCATTTATTGGCTAGCCTAAAGAGACATAAGCGACGTCTTGCAAGACTTATGCTTGTATTGAAAATTTCAGAATCTATTATGAACTGCTTGGTTCCGTTTGTCATAAGCGTGGTAGTGGCATGGCTAGTTTGAAAGACAAATTCTATTTGCATACACCCGAAATAATAACTATTCAGCATCAGTTTAACAATGGAAGTCTAATTTAGACATGAGATTCTTTTCTGGGTCAATGTTGTAGGACTCATTAGTGTCAAAAACCAGCATCTAGTAACTCTATCTTACACTAATAACGAGAGGGCGAAGAAGCAAAACAACGTAATGGATAATCGTTGACAGTACTATCACTAGAGAAATGGTAATTCATTCTGTCACTAGGCATGTTTCAAATTAATTTTTTGACCATCTAGAAGTAGAAGGAAGTTCTTGTCACATTCTGGTTTAGTAGACTAATAGCTTGAGTATTAATTGCAGCCCGTCAGAAAGAGAAGGCTACCAGTTCAGTAACAGAACTGGTGAAGGCCGTGAAGCGGCCCCGAGCACTAAGTGAATCAGCGAACCGTCCTCTGACGAGAAAATCAGGAGGTGGTGAAGAAGAAGAGAAAACAGAAAATGCATCAAGGAGAAAATCAGAGAGTATGGCTTCATTTAGACGGAAATCACTTGGGGGAAATAGAAATTCAATGCAGCGAATCAGTGAGCTGCCTGAAAAGAAACAGAAAAATTCCCGTCGCCGTTCTTTAATGCGGTATGGTTGTTTCTCAACAATCGCCATTCTTTAAAATTCAGCTCTACAATTTTGGAATTTAGTTTGGAATTTATGTATGTTCCTATATCATGATGTCTACTATGTATGCTCCAGGTTCATTAAAAAAAATCAGTCCAATGACGAAGCCTTGGACAATGAGCTTTATATGGAGAGCTCTGAGAGTGAGGAAGATGAAGGGCCTGATAGTTTAGATGACAAAGTAACGCATAGGGAAAAGAGAAAGGGTCTTGATCTTGCTACCACACTTGAACGTATTGAGAAGAACTTTGTCATTACAGATCCAAGGCTGCCTGACAACCCTATAGTAAGATTCCTTTTAAGTTACAAAAATTATACTACACTGACAATGTTGTTTGTGTATTGGATTTGTGCACCAGAAATGCAGATGTATGATGATAAGGTTTTATTTGAATTTTTAGATTTTTGCATCTGATAGCTTCCTGGAGCTTACTGAGTACAGTCGTGAAGAAATCTTGGGAAGAAATTGCAGGTATGCTTTAATTTTCCATTACCATTCCAACGAATATGTAAACGCCCTAGCACATATAAACCATACTTATATTACAAGTAAATTTAACTAAAGTTGAACTTAACATGCTATATTCATTGCAGTTATACTGCTCCCATGAAGGATTAGTGAAAGTTTTCAAGAAGAAACAAATGTGATCATTGCATACAGGATACATATAAAGCAAAATCACCAAAATTTTCAGGAAACTAAACTCTAAATTCATCACATGTTAGGTGTACTAATGCTTAGTGGAAGCTACTGATACACGTTGAAGTCCTTTCTGAAAAATTTAAGATTGATATACCTGGAAATTATCTATAAGGTCTTTCTAAACATTGAAATCTAGTTATATTTATCTTATATGTTATCTGGTGTTTACAGGTTTCTGCAAGGACCTGAGACTGATCCAGCAACTGTGAGGAAAATTAGGGAGGCAATTGACAACCAAGCAGAAGTTACTGTACAACTAATCAACTATACAAAGAGTGGTATGCTTATTTGACATTCTACAGGGAATCCTAATCTAACAGGAAAATTCAAATCGGACTGGACACGACTATTTTATATTGCAACATGGATCTAATGACTTTCAAATTAAATAATGAAAATGATTTTACAGGATATTCAATGTGATACAACATTTTTCTTTTAAAAAAAGCAGAAGCTAGAATATTCAAATTATGTCATGAGTATCCCTGTTTATATAATACATTCTTAAATATCCCTATTTTAGAATTCCTTTTCAAACTGCAAAGGCAAAACAGACAATTTAACGTTGTAAAGCTCAATAATGTTGCATTTATTGTTCCACTTGTTAGTGAAGATTTCTATGCTCAACCCAGGTAAAAAGTTCTGGAACCTGTTTCATCTACAACCTATGCGTGATCAAAAGGTATAATTTATGATAATCCTCTAAAGGCGTTATATCTTTTTTATATCTTGCTTTATAACTTTCATTTTAGGCGGTTAGTTATGTTTCATTAATCTATATGTTTAACAGAACAAAAGAGAGATATTCATATCCTCATACTTAGCCTTTTTCTTTTTTCCTTCTATCTTTAACAGGGAGAAGTACAGTATTTTATTGGTGTTCAACTTGATGGTAGTCAGCATGTGGAGCCTCTTCGCAACTGTATTGCAGAAAATACTGCAAAGGAGGGTGAAAAACTGGTTCGGTCTCTTTTCAATTGCTTCATTAATTTAACAAATATCCAGACTTTGTTTTATCTTTTGGGTGCCGATACAATTACATATCCAATTAGAGGCTTCGAATTTTGAAGTGTTTTATGTTTTTTTGACCTTTAGTTTTAAAGTCTATAATTCTAAATAGCTATTGTTCTAGTAAGACTATGATGTCCATTTTATGAATAAAAAATATTTTGCATATGGCATTTGTTGCTCTTATTTTTTATAGTTGAAAACCTTGTTTGATTTATTATGCTTTATATTTCCTCTGAGCGATAACAAGTTAATTTAACATCCACCACCCTCAGGTCAAAGAAACTGCAGAAAATGTTGATGACGCAGTGAAAGAACTTCCGGATGCTAATTTGGTAATGTCTCTCTGGCTATCTGCATCCTCTGAAGAGCTTTTGATTTCAATTTGTGACCCGACCTTTTGGCTACCATCAGACTCCAGAAGATTTATGGATTAATCATTCGAAAGTGGTTCACCCAAAACCCCATAGGAAGCAAGACCCGGCCTGGAGAGCTATCCAGAAGGTATTACTATTGTGTTTGGAAGTATGCTATATTTTTTTTTTTCTTGGCCTTGTTATTAGTATTAAACAATAAAAAATTCAGGAATTGCTTACAAAAAAGTATGACATGACATTGACAGATATAGTAGGAATTGCTCAATACTCTTAAACTAAATAACATGGTTCATTTGGGATCTGTGCTGAGTAGCCATTTTTTTTCTTCTTCCATAGTTTCATTTTTGTTGTTATTTTGAGTTTTTAAACGGGATATGAAACTATGCTAGATTCCCTTGTGTTCCATGTGGTCCTAAGAATTTGGATTTTCTTATGAACCACTTCTTGAATATCCCATGCATGTTATGTTTCGCTAATTACTTATGCATCCGTGGTTTTGCAGATTCTAGAAAGTGGAGAACAGATTAGCTTAAAGCATTTCAGGCCAATAAAACCATTGGGAGCTGGAGATACTGGCAGGTTTTTTTTTTTTCCTGTTCCCCTTTCCCATTTCCCAACATTTTAAATGTGGCAGAACCAGTGGCTTGAGACGTAAGTTATAACCATTAGGTCCATAAGACTATTATGCCCTTGGAACTCATTACTAACCCTGGGCTCAGTATCAAAACTCTCAACCGTACTTTCAAATATTTAAAATTTGTTTCAGCACAGTCGACATCAACTGCATAAACCAAAGTTACATGCCTTTTGATGAACTTCATTGCTCACAAAACACAAATCAGAAGTTATAACCACAATTTTAATTTCAGCAATCAGTATTTTAAAGAGGATGTTTCCTTTATTACCAGTTAAGATTAGTTTAGATGGACAGTTTTAATTTATAGGTCCAAGTTTTCTTTCATGAATGAATTTATCTCTAGATTTTCTGAAATTTCAATGAGAGCTCAAAACGTATAATCTTAATGAAAATTAATTCATTGAAGCTTTAAAGCTGTAATAAATTTCCTTCTCTCCATTATTTCTCTAAATCAAGCGTCTGGGGCTATGAAATTATTATGACTTGTTTACTGGCTTGCAGTGTGCATCTGGTGGAGCTTTGTGAAACAGGTCAATATTTTGCCATGAAGGCTATGGATAAGGGTGTTATGCTCAATCGTAACAAGGTACAGAATAAGATGTGTGATTTTTTCTTTTCCCCGCTAAGATTTTGCCGTATTTGTCACCTCCTATATTCTTCTTTGCAAGTTCTTGTATACCATCTTTGCCTCATTCTCTTTGCCTTTGGTAACGCGTGTTAATTTCTATCACTTAATTCAAGTCAATTATGACTTCTCAATATGCATAGGCCCTGAATTATTTGATCCTATGCATTCACATCGAACAATATCTTAGACTTTGCCATGTATTATTTTATGACACCGGTAAATATGGTTTCATTACCTATATCTGAAGGTCGGAATTTGGCCGAAATGTTTCTATTTCCTTAGACTACAAGATATCTATTCTAGCTTTGAAAATTCAAATTATAGTGGCAAATTTCACTTATCATAATATGATAGGATGGTCTTTCTACACTTTGTACAGGTGCATAGAGCTTGCACAGAGAGAGAAATCCTTGACATGTTGGACCACCCTTTTCTTCCTGCATTATACGCTTCTTTTCAGGTTAGAAACTGCAATGTTACTCTAAAAAAAGCTTGCAATGACGAATACCGGGTCACTTTTTCCTCTTTGCAAGGAAAGTAAGCCTAAGATTATAGTGTGAATATGTCACGAGATCTTTAACGTACGCCCATGCTTTCCCAGAGAATAATTCAGAGTTATTTTTTTATATTCCCTGTGCCTATATTTCCTATTAAATTTAGTTCAGAAGTTATATGCTAACAAGGATGCTTCTATGGCTACCTTAATGTTTTTTGGTTTTGTCAATCCTTGACTCTGAACAATTTGCAGACCAAAACACATGTTTGTCTGGTAACTGATTACTGTCCTGGTGGAGAACTGTTTATGCTTCTGGATCGACAGCCAACAAAGGTTCTCAAGGAAGATGCAGTGAGGTATATAACACTACTGATGAAGGCAAAGTATTGTGCATATATTACTTAACTCTTTAATTACACATTTGGGACTTGAAGGCAATTAGAATTGGAGATAGGGAGGGGTAGCGTGAATATACATTAAGGACATGTGATTTGAGGATCCTCTATATGTATTCATTTTTTGCCATTCTTTCTTATCCGATACTACACTTTCTTACAATCCTTCTGCCACCAAATCTTTCCTTATTAATTCCATCCAGGTGATCCTTGGTCTCCCTCTCGTCTAGAGTTCTCTTATGTGGAGCCTCCCACTCTCTTCTTCGCCAACGCATATCTGTCTCTCTGTTGTCCATGGACCATGAGCAAACCATTTCAGTGATATCTCTCTTTTTTCTTCAGTTGACACTCCCTATACCTGTAGTCTAACATCTGATAGTCTTGCCCTACTCTTTCATGTATTCCGCTAATCCATCTATAGGCGCACTAAAGGCATAAATTGCAAGTAGAAATTATTTTTTATCATAATTTGAAAAGTTAAGAACTTTAATTCTCAATACCCATTTTCAGTGCAGACTTTGTGTTTCCTCACTTTCTTTTAACTGACACAGTTCTTGATGATTATAGATTTTATGCTGCAGAGGTAGTAGTTGCATTAGAGTACCTTCATTGTCAAGGTAAGCTCTTATTCATTATATATCTTTTCATATATTCATGTAACTAAATGATAACCTTTGTTGTTTCCTTGTCTCTCATCAAACTGACAAAAAACTTGTGAAACGTTCAATTGAGAAAACCTTTCTGAGACTCTTTGTTAAATATATCACTTAGGAATCATATGTATTTGTTGTCAAAAACCAGTTCAACCAAAAAGTTTAGCTGTTAGGTGCAGGTGTAGGATTGTTCCTTCTTGCCAATATTCTGGGGTCAAAAACAGATGTACTTGAACATTTTTCCCTACTTGCAAAATTTACGACAAACACAGCCCAAGTAACAATTATATGGGGTCATGGCCAAAAAAAAAAATGGGTCATTCTTGTCCTTGAATTCCATACTTGCAATAAAAAATTTTACTTAAATATTTCTGATATATATTAACACGCTTGTTAGATCATTATTGAACTTAATGACATTGTTTGATGAGAACGTACAGGTATAATATATAGAGATTTGAAGCCAGAAAATGTGTTACTCCAGGGCAATGGGCATGTCTCTCTAACAGATTTTGATTTATCATGTTTAACATCTTGCAAACCACAGGTACAGTACTGATGAGAACTTCAGATAATGTGGTTTTTACTAAAGTTACAAGACAGATTTTTTTAACTGAGCACTGAAACAATTTTTATGTGTCCAAAATTGCACTCTTTGCAGCTTTTGGTTCCAGATACAAATGAAAAGAAGAAGCAACAGAAACGTCAACAGGCTCCAATATTTATGGCTGAACCTATGAGAGCATCAAATTCTTTTGTTGGCACAGAAGAGTACATTGCCCCGGTTTGTAATTTCTAACATTATATTATTGAGCAGCCAAAAATTTGATGATTCAATATATGCATGGTCAAGTCCTTACATTTAGTGATTGCACCTATTAGTGTATGCATGTTTGCCTATTGTACTCACATCCATGGCAACTTCATAAATTCAAACGTTAACTGGCTATGTCTCATGATCTGTTGCAGTGAAAGGTATACACAAGAAATATCAAGTTCAAACAATAAGAAATTTCCACTTTTCACTCTGCTCTTATAGGATACAGAGATATTAAGTTTAAAATGGAATCTTTACTTAGCAGTTGGGAGAAAAGGGTATTATGAGTTGATCATACTTTTATAGAAGAGAGTTATTTTTTCTTCAGGGGGCAGGGGGTGGGGATCATGTTGGACAATAATGGACACTTTTTGGGGGGGGGGGGGGGGGGGGNNGGGGGGGGGGGAGAATTCATATTGCATTTACGCGATCAGAACTTGTGTTAATTTATGTACATTTCTCAAAATTTGTCTTTATTGACAGTTCAATAGTTGTGCAGGAAATAATAACAGGTTCAGGCCATACTAGTGCTGTGGACTGGTGGGCTCTTGGTAATTTTTAATTCTTATAACTAAGTAGGCAACTTCATCGATTTATAAAATTCAAGAAAAGAAAAAAAATGATTGCATTTTTGTAATTTGTATGGGAATATGTTTATGGTCCATCGATAAATAATTGAAAACATTAGGATATCGGTTATTAATTTTTCTTTAATTGAATAAAACAATAGGATTGTTCTTGTCTTTTCTGCTTACTGCATTCTTTCATAAGATGAGCCCTGCCCAATTTATTCTCAGACCTGTTGTTCTTATCTTCTATCTTCAACTGAGCCTAGGCCTATATTTTCGTGATTTAGAGAATAGAAATTGAAGCATTTATTATTAATTTATTTTTGGTGCAACTGAGGACTAAACGCCCAGACCACCAGAAACTACAAAGCAACAAGCCTAGGGAAACAAATCCCAGCAAGATCCTCAGCAAGAATAGATCCACACCCACTCTGGGGACGAGCAAGCACCTGCAAACCCATATCACAACCATGTCGCCCAAGCAGCCAACCAATCTGCCACTCTATTTCCCTCTCTGTATGTATGCTGCACAATAATAACACAAGCACTCCTCAAGCTCATCCGAATAGCATGAACCAGAGGGTAGCAAACATGGCTCTCGGGGCAGCCTTCATTCACCATGTTAACTGCTACCTTTGAATCTGCTAAATTGAAGCATTTATTGCAAACAATTTAAATTGCTAAAAGTAAACATTGATCTCCCATCCCTGAAGCATCTCCTCCATTAAAAAATATTGTTAAAATCAATGGCTGCATTATAACTAGTAGGTTGCTATCTCTCTTTTTTCTTTTGGCTGCAAAACCGGTTGGTTTCTCTTGCTGACATTGTAAGAGCACTCGGCAACGTAGACATATTTGCAACTTTTCATATCACACTGATTGAGTACTCTTTTGTTTTTTAGGTATTCTTCTATATGAAATGTTTTATGGATATACACCATTTAGGGGAAAGACAAGGCAAAAAACATTTGCAAATATTCTTCACAAGGATCTTAAATTTCCCAGAAGTCGACCGGTGAGATTGTCCTCCTATGCAACTTATTCTGGACATGCATGCTTCTAACCTAAAAGAATTGCACACGAACAGCAATCACCGAACATGCTTTTTTTACATTATGTTACAAAAGAATAAAATGATAGCCTTTACTGGCTGGGAATCTTAAATTATGGACTAGTCACATGATAGTCTTATGAAATTCTCATACTGAAAACCTTTTCACTAAGGTTTACGTGCAACTCTATGCATACAAATCAAATCATTAGCTTGCTTTAATATACAGTACTCTTGGTGCAGGTAAGTCTCCATGCAAAGCAGTTAATGTACCGGTTGTTGCACAGAGATCCCCAAAGCAGATTGGGTTCACAGGAAGGAGCAAATGAAATTAAGCGTCACCCATTCTTCCGAGGTGTCACTTGGGCCCTAGTTCGTTGCATGGTAATATACTATACTTCACTAGCGCTGTCTTTTATGTTGTTATTATCTTTTCCTGCAACCTCTTGTTTCATATTATCATACCATGTTTGAATATTAATAAAACATCCATATCTTATTACTAGAATCCTCCTGAGCTTGATGCACCTCTCTTTGGGGCAACTGAAGATGGAAAGGAGCCCAAAGCAGTGGAGGCACTAGAGGATCTACAGACAAATGTTTTCTGAAAGGTTGGCTCTGCTCTCTCTCTCTCTCTTTGCTTGTGGATGTAGTTACAGAACCATTCTAGTAACTAATAGTTAATATTTTTATCTGTAGGTTTGAGTATGAAATCTATATCTCACTCAAGAAATACGTTATCAATTCCTTGTGTTCTTGAAGAATGGAATTTCAACCTGGTTCGCTTGTGTTTCACCCCTTGCTTCATTGTGGCCAATGCCTGAGGCTGGTCCTGATATGCAGTCAATGTTTTTGATCATTATCGTGTAATTTATGGACGGTGTGATGTTTCTAATTTTCCAAGTGGAACTATACATTTTTTTTTCCCCATAATTTATTCCGTTTATCCTCTCTCTGTTTTTGTTAGACTATGAGTTTTTTCTAAGTACTCTAAGCTAAGAAAATATCTTGTTTTGTTTATGTATAAAATTTGCTATGCTATTTTGTTAGTTGTAGATGTATGGTAATGCTGGTTTGAGGGAAAATTCTGTCAGGTTTGGTATGGACCAAAACCTGCTCTTACTGTAGCTTAAACCAACTATGTACTGTTGGTATTTTGTATACATAGCAGCAAATAAATAAAACTCGTTCAGACCCTTTCAACCATAGAAAAAGACTTCTGTTACTTTGTTTTTTCTGCTAATTTTTCTGCTATTCCTTCTCCTCTGATTGTGTAACATGGTATCAGAGCAGAATTGATCTTGAGGGGCTGTGAGTGTGGCTGTGAGTGTGAGAGAAAACCAGCAAAGCTTCCTTCCTCAAAACCAAAAAAAAAACACTAAAAATCTCGGTTATGGCTTCAAGCAGTTTTTCAGCTCCATCTCCTCCAGAATTTAATGGAGAAAACTACCCAATTTGGGCATCCAAGATGAGAAATTATCTGAGGGCATTTGATCTGTGGGATGTGGTGGAAGCAAACAGAGAACCACCCATCTTGCCAATGAATCCAACTATTGCTCAAATCAAGCATCATAGTGAAGAGTGTGCAAAAAGGTTCAAGGCTTTGTTCTGTATTCAGAATGTTGTGTCTGATCGCATTGGAATCAGAATCATGAATTGTGAAACTGCAAAGCAAGCATGGGACTTGCTTAAAGAGGAGTTTCATGGTAGTGACAGAACAAGGAAGATGCAAGTCTTGAATCTAAGGAGGGAGTTTGAGTCTTTGAGAATGAAGGACACAGAATCTGTCAAGGAATTTTCAGACAAACTTCTGTCTATTGTGAACCAAATCAGAATGCTTGGAGAGGAGCTGACAGACCAAAGAGTAGTGGAGAAAGTCTTAGTGAGCCTGCCTGAGAGGTTTGAAGCAAAAATATCCTCTCTTGAAGACTCCAAAGATTTATCTTAGATTTCACTTTCAGAGCTTACAAATGCCTTGCAAGCTACTGAACAAAGAAGAGCCATTAGACATGAAGACACTTCAGAAAGTGCATTTTTTGCTAAGAAAAATGATAAACTACCAGCTACAAGTCATGAAGGAAAGAAGCTATCTGGAGTAAGGAAAGAAAAAGATAAAAAGGGAGAAAGAAGTAAAGGAGGAGGCTGGAAAGGAAAATATCCTCCTTGCCCTCACTGTAAGAAGAAAAACCATTCAGAAAATTTTTGTTGGTTCAGGCCTGGAGTTAAATGTAGAGCCTGCAATCAACTTGGTCATGTGGAGAAGGTTTGCAAGAACAAAGCAGGCCAACAAAGACAACATCAACAAGGACAACAAGCCCAAGTTGCTGAGCATCAACAACAAACTGAGGAGCAGCTGTTTGTTGCTTCTTGCTACACAGCAAGGAGCAGTAAAGAAGCTTGGCTAATTGACAGTGGGTGCACAAATCATATGACCTATGATGTTGGTTCTTTTAAGGAACTTGATAGGTCCTACGTCTCTAAAGTAAAGATTGGTAATGGAGAATATGTTGATGTCAAAGGCAAAGGAGTTGTTGCTGTTGAAACTCCCTCAGGTACAAAGTTTATCTCTGATGTTTTACTTGTGCCAGAGATAAATCAAAGTCTTTTAAGTGTGGGACAAATGCTTGAAAGGCACTATGCATTGCATTTTGAAGATATGACATGCACCATATTTGATCATTCTGGCTGTGAGCTAATGACTATAAAGATGAGAGATAAAAGCTTCCCAATAGAATTTAAACAAACAGCTATGCATGCTTTTTCAAGTATAGTAGATGACTCTTCTTTATGGCACAAAAGACTTGGCCATTTCAGTTACTCCTCTTTGAAGCATATGAACTCAAATGATTTAGTTCAAGATTTACCTGCTGTTAAAGATAATGTTGATGTCTGTGAAGTGTGTCAATATGGAAAGCAAAGTAAATTGCCATTTCCTGCTGAAGCAAGCTGGAGAGCCTCTGAAAAATTACAACTTATACACACTGATGTGTGTGGTCCAATGAGCACAACATCTTTAAATAACAGCAAGTACTTTCTGTTATTTATAGATGACTTTACAAGGATGAGTTGGGTATTTTTTCTGAGGCAAAAGTCAGATGTATTTGCTGTTTTTCAGAAGTTCAAGCCTATGGTTGAAAATGAGACTGGATGTCAGATTAAAAAACTCAGATCTGATAATGGAACTGAGTACACAGCAGGAGAATTTAAAAGTTTCTGTGAACAAGCTGGAATTCAACATCAGTGGACTGTTCCTTACACTCCTCAACAAAATGGAGTGAGTGAAAGGAAAAATAGGACAATAATGGAGATGGCCAGGTGTTTGCTTTTTGAAAAGGGTCTTCTTAAAACCTTTTGGGCTGAGGCAGTTAATACCTCAGTATACTTGCTGAATATGTTGCCTACCAAAGCCTTGAACGGAAAAACTTCTTATGAGGCATGGCATGGAGTGAAGCCTTCAGCAGAGCATCTCAAAATATTTGGTTGTGTGTGTTATGCTCTTGTTCCAGAAATGAAAAGAGACAAACTGGATCAAAAGGCAGAAATGGGCATTTTTGTGGGGTATAGCAGTAACTCCAAAGGTTACAGAATATATAATTTGAAGACAAAGAAGATTATGGTTAGCAGAAATGTGAAGTTTGATGAGTTCTCTAAATGGAATTGGGAAAATTCTGAATTAGAAGTCTCAAGTAAGGGTCAACATAGAGAAGATAACCTCCAAGAACAGAATTTTGAAGATGAAGAAGAGAATGATGACAGTGACACAGAACTTCCAATTAGAGGCACTAGAACTTTGCAAGAGATTTATGAAAGGTGTAATGTGGCTGCATTGGAACCTACAAGGTATGTTGAAGCTGCTGCTAAAGAAGAATGGAGAGTTGCTATGCAGGAGGAGATGAATATGATAGAAAAAAATAGAACTTGGCAGTTGGTAGATAGACCAAGCAATCAAAAGGTAATTGGTGTTAAATGGGTTTATAAAACTAAACTCAATCCAGATGGTTCTGTAAACAAATTCAAAGCAAGGTTGGTGGTAAAAGGCTATTTTCAGCAGCATGGAGTTGATTTTGCAGACACATTTGCTCCTGTGGCAAGACATGATACAATCAGGTTGCTAGCAGCATTGGCAGCAAAATTGGGTTGGAAAATCTATCATTTTGATGTGAAATCAGCATTCTTAAATGGTTTGCTTGAGGAAGATATCTATGTTGATCAACCTGAAGGTTTTCAGGTTCCAGGAAGTGAAGATAAAGTCTACAAGCTTCATAAAGCACTTTACGGTTTGAAACAGGCACCAAGGGCCTGGTACAGCAGAATTGATAGCTATCTTTTGCAAAAAGGCTTTAAAAGAAGTGAAAATGAAGCCACTTTATATGTGAAGAAATCAAGAAGTGAAGTGCAGCTGATTGTATCCTTGTATGTTGATGATTTACTGGTCATAGGGAATAATTCAAATTCTCTAAAGCAATTTAAGCTGGATATGGAGAATGAGTTTGAAATGACTAATTTGGGGGAAATGAAGTATTTTCTTGGAATGGAAATCCACCAATCAGATGCTGGAATCTTCATTTCACAAAGAAAATATGCTCTGGAGATATTAAGGAAGTTTCATATGGAGAAATGTAAACCTGTGGCCACACCCCTAGTTGTAAATGAGAGGTTGTCAAAGAATGATGGTAACTACAAAGTAGATGCCCTTGCATATAGAAGCTTAATTGGAAGTTTATTGTATCTCTCAGCTAGCAGACCTGATATAATGTTTGCTACAAGTCTGCTTTCCAGATTTATGCATTCTCCTAGTCAAGCTCATTATGGTGCTGCGAAAAGAGTTTTAAGATACATTAGGGGAACAGCTGACTATGGGTTGTGTTTTTTGAAAATTGAAAGTGGAAAATTTCAAGGATATGCAGACAGTGACCATGGAGGAAGTGTGGATGATGCTAAAAGCACTTCTGGTTACTGTTTTTCATTTGGCAGTGGTGTTTTCTCATGGAATTCAAAGAAACAAAAGGTGGTTGCTCAATCAACAGCAGAAGCTGAATATATTTCAGCAGCAGCAGCAGCAAATCAAGCCATATGGCTCAGGAAAATTTTAACTGATGTGGGGCAGTTCCAAGATGAAGCTACTACCATATGGGTGGACAACAAGTCAGCAATTGCCATAGCAAAGAACCCTGTACAGCATGGAAGAACCAAGCATATCAATGTGAAGTATCATGCCATTAGAGAGGTAGAGAAGTCAAAAGAAGTTAATTTGATTCACTGCAGCTCAGAGAACCAGATTGCAGACATCATGACCAAAGCTCTTCCTAGAGTCAGATTTGAATTATTAAGAGAAAAGCTTGGAGTCTTTAAGAAAAATCTCAAGGAGGAGTGTTAGACTATAAGTTTTTTCTAAGTACTCTAAGCTAAGAAAATATCTTGTTTTGTTTATGTATAAAATTTGCTATGCTATTTTGTTAGTTGTAGATGTATGGTAATGCTGGTTTGAGGGAAAATTCTGTCAGGTTTGGTATGGACCAAAACCTGCTCTTACTGTAGCTTAAACCAACTATGTACTGTTGGTATTTTGTATACATAGCAGCAAATGAATGAAACTCGTTCAGACCCTTTCAGCCATAGAAAAAGACTTTTGTTACTTTGTTTTTTCTGCTAATTTTTCTGCTATTCCTTCTCCTCTGATTGTGTAACAGTTTTCCTTCCCCTTCTGTGCCTGAGCTGTAACATTGTCAATTGTTATGATGTTAGTTTTGCGTACCTCATCATTTCCACCAAACAAAAAAAACTTTCTTTGCTTCAGCTTGTCTCAATTCGATTATATCTCAAGTCTCAACCACTCAGGAATCGGGAACGTGAATTCCAGACCCTTTACTGACATTAAAGTTTTAATTATAATTAGACCATATCTTATATACTTGAAACAATCAAAATGAATTCCAATTGCTATCTATCATGCTCTTGATTAAAAGACAGTCATCATATACAAATAGTCTGCAAACAAGTTATATCATTAATTTACATTCATGCCGTGCCTTCAATGAATAGAATGTTAGTTGGTGAATTAGTTGAAGATGCTCGCTTAAACATTACCAAACCACAAAAAAAAAAAAAATAATAATAAAAATTAAGAATACAGGTGTGTGTGCACGTGCGAGTGATAATCTCTCCCTCCTCCTCTCAATGCTCTCATAGTGAAACAGTTGCTTTTGTTAGGTGCATCGCGTGTATTTTTCTTTCCTTATTATTGAGACCAATTCCCCTTGTCTCGCTCTCACTGTCATAGACAGTCACTGATGTCGGTTTACTCAATTCTATTGTAGATCCATTCTCACTCACTCTACTTTCTTGGATTCTCTTTTTGTGCTTTCTTCCTCTCATCTCGATCGTTCCCTTTCTGATAGGGAAACACACTTTCTCTGTTAATCAATCTGTCGCTTCAATTATCTCTTGTTTCTGGGAAAATTTTCAATTCTGATTTGTTGAATTTTCTATCCGATAGGGTTTCAATCAATATTGGGTTCTTGTATTCGTACTTCACGCTCTGCGGAAGCGCGAACCGGAGAGTGCGCGCCTTCACGCAGGGCTCCAATGGCGGGCGAAAATGCACTCAAATCCAGAGAGGTTTCGACGATGATCAAGCAGGGTTTCATTTCTGACCAAACACTCTCAATTTCACCCTCAAGAACCATTTCTATGGTTTACTCGCCCTCACCATCCTCACCCTCCAAGACCCTCTCTTCTCCTCCACCCACTTTCTCCCCATCAACTCAATCCCAGGCCCAAAATCAGATTCAGACTCGCCCTACCCAGGGCCAAACCCTCTACGAAATGATGTCAGAGGAGCAACACCGCGAATCGAAGCTCTCCGATGACAAGCGCCGGAAGGTGCAAGATCGGGTGGCCAAGCTTCTGGATGAAGCGCCATTTCGGGACCCTAATTGGGGAGGACTCGGTGATGTGAGGCTTACGGTGGTTTCCAGGGATGGGTTTAGGGTTTCCATGGACGTGCATAAGAGCGTTCTCGCCGAGAAGAGCCGCTTCTTCGACGAGAAGCTTCAACGTGATCGGGGAGTCTCACACTCTGTGGAGATCAGTGATTGTGATGACGTAGAGGTGTATGTGGAAACTGTTGTATTGATGTATTGTGAGGATTTGAAGAGGAGGTTGATGGGTGAGGGCGTTTCTAAAGTTTTGAGCTTGCTCAAGGTATGTTTCATCTTCTTCCGTTTGTTTATTGGTAGCTGATAATACTTGGAATATGTACATTAGTTTTGGTTTTGCTACATTAACTTTGGAATTATATACTATTTGTGAATTCTAGGTGAACAATGGAAAAACCACTCATGGTGAGGCCCGTTACTCGTAATAGGCTAAGGTTACTGAATGCTAACGCTAATTAATGACTTGAAGATCCTAATATTTTACCTTTAAACACTGTGGTGGGTTTCTATTCACGTTTGATCTTCACCGAGGATCATGTATTCCTAGGATGTGATAGAGCCTCTCGTCAGGCTAAATTTTTTGAAAGATGCCAAACTATCAAGCTACATCCAATATGTTACTTCTACATCACATTCTGGTAGCATACTTCTCTGGCCATAAAATAATAGATTTGCACAGAGCATGTAAATTATCCCATCTCCTCTTCTCTTCAGTTTTTCCCCAGTTTAGTGGGCCAGTTTGTTGATTTTCAGCAGAAAGGCAATGACTTTTTCGTTTGGTTATCCTTCGTGTTCATCTCATTCTTTTATTTTTGCTTTTCAGACAGTGACTTTTTTACTTTTTTATTTTCTGTTTTGGTTTACATTTCTATTGTAGGTATCAGCAGCTATCATGTTTGACCTTGGTGTTGTGTCGTGCTTGGAGTATTTGGAAGCTGTTCCTTGGTCCGAGGATGAAGAGGAAGAAGTTATATCTCAGCTGGATCATCTCCAGCTTCATGACTCCGAAACGGAAGTTCTTCTTAGAGTATCATCTGACTCATCTACCTCTGCAAGAGCGGATGACATCTGCTTGAGGCTGCTGAGTGGTGTTCTACTAGCAAAAGATGAAAAAGCTCGTAGGGAGATGAAAACCTTGATATCTCGATTGCTTAAAGAAGATTCGTCCAATGATAGCAGCAGAATTGATGTCTCTAAGGATACGCTTTATCAGCTTTGCCATAGATGTCTCAGTTCTCTTTTCCTATGCTTATCTGAAGCAACTAGCACGGATGAGATGCAAGATCGAGGTGTTTTAATGAGTGAAATAACTCGTGAAGCCGACAATATTCAGTGGATTGTTGATATATTGATAGGTAAAAAAATGGGTGATGAATTTGTGAAATTATGGGCAGACCAGAAAGAACTTGCAATGCTTCATTCAAAAATTCCAACAATTTACCGCCATGAGATCAGTAGAATCACAGCACAACTTTGTATTGCTATTGGAAGGGGGCACTTATTGGTGCCAAAAGAAATTCGATTTTCTTTGTTGTCGACATGGCTAGAAGCTCTGTATGAAGACTTTGGATGGATGAGGAGAGCTTCTAGAGCTGTTGATAAGAAATTGGTTGAGGACGGACTAAGCCAAACTATACTTACACTGCCTTTACTCCAACAGCAGGCTGTGTTGCTCAATTGGTTTGATCGATTTCTTAATAAAGGAGATGACTGTCCCAACATTCAAAAGGCGTTCGAGATTTGGTGGAGAAGAGCTTTCATCAGACAGTATTCAGCCGAGCAGGATAGTAATTCACAGATGCAAATAACTGTTAGTGATTACCCAAGCTAAAAGGTGTAACGTATGCCAACGGACCTAAAAGAAATAGAAAAAGAAATTTTCAATCACATTTGTATATAAGAAGTGATATTTTACACTTCTCACCTTTCTCATGCTTTATTCTGCTTGGATCTACACATTTGTATATAAGAAAATTTCATTCACATTTTTTTTTGTCCTTTTTATGCTTTCCTTATTTTGATCTGAACATAGATAGGTGATAGCTTTGTAACGTAGACAAATTGGAAAGTAAGAATTGGAAAATGTAGAGTAAAATTGAAAACGGGCGTTTCTTGTTCTGGCTTTCTGGTTAAAATGTTGTGATCTTTGCTGTGGTTGCTCTTCCTCTAATTTTAACCTTTTCATTCCATCTTGTATGGATATGAAGGTGTTTTTTTTTTTTTTCTTCTGGATATGAAGATTTTCCTTTGTTTTTATTTTATTATTGTTATTATTATTATTATTATTATTATTATTATTATTATTATTTTGGTTGCTTGTATTGTCTAGAATCTGGATGTGAAGTTAGGTTCTCAGAAACCTAAAAACCCAGGTAGGTGGGTGGTCAAAATAAGAACGACCAATCCCACTAAGAGTGAGTAATAACACTAAAAGTAATGTTATCTATTTGCGGACATAGTTCTGTTAAAAAGTTACCAAGATTGAGAAAAAAAATTACAAATTTTATATAAAATTGCAAATCGCGTCTGTATCTATTATTTTTAAAAACGTACCACAGAACCCCTAGTTAAGTCCCTTCTTCCCAAGGATGATGGAGAAGGAAGGACGTGACGGTTGAATAATCGAACGCTTAAACCAAAGAAACGGCCAAGTCATACATTATAATTTGTCAAACAATAGTGATAGTGACCTATGAAGTGGGAACTAGTAGAGCCAACCATGTATCGTGATCTGCCAAAACCTCACCTGTATTAGGATTACGATTTAGACTGCAGCCTACGCCGATGACTGTGACGGTTGATCCAACTATGATTCACGAGTCATAATAGTTCTAGATGGGGTTAATTTCATGTTGCACTTTCCAGATCATTGTTTGTTTTGGTTCTATGTCTAAGTTATACTGAAAATTTAAGTGAATTTAGTAGAGTTTAAAATAGATTAACAGTTTTAATATAATATAATTTAGAATCAAAATAGTGCACAAAAAATGAGATGTAATTTGTCATATTTGGTGGGTGTAGCATAAAATTACTCTCAAGATGGTACAAAATAGAGACAATATAATAGCATTTCTAGGCCTAAAGGTGCCAGAACTAGGGCAAGTAACTTGTATAATGCTGGTTACTGGCCCTTAATTAGTATAATGCTGGATTGGAACATCCTTAATTAGACCCTTTCACTTATCAGGGTGCAAATTCCAACCTCGTTTTACTACCATGGAATTTGTATTTTCATGCGCCATCCCATGTATGGACCAAGCATATAAAAATGTAGTAGGAATACAAGTTACTGGCCCTTAATTAGTATAATGCTGGATTGGAACATCCTTACTTAGACCCTTTCACTTATCAGGGTGCAAATTCTAACCTCGTTTTACTACCATGGAATTTGAATTTTCATGCGTGTAGCATCCCATGTATGGACCACGCATCTAAAAATGTAGTACGAATGTTAATGAAGTGGGATCGTAAGCATATCAGAAAATTATACCAGAATTTGCAATTACAATTATTTCCATCAAAATTCAAGAGCACTCATGGAAGGCAATATGTACATGATGAACCTGAGACCAAAGTAATGCTCCCTTGTCCCTTCCTACACCTCTATAGAAAGAATCTTCAGACCTATACCTCTCCCGTCTGCCCCTTCCTTACCACTTCGAACTACGCGTTGGTGGCTAAAAAATAAAGACCACGGAGGCGTATAATGCTCTCATGACACAAGAATTATCTCCATGGGGAAGAGGCGGACCAGGAAAAGGTCTACGACTTCTGCCAGAATAAGCAGCACACCGAAGGAAGAACCTCCCAAACTTAGGCATAGAACATTTATGCAATGTGCTAGATGATTCATATTTTTGTTGCTAATACACATCTTCAAACTCAAGACAGAATAGGATCGGTCCCTTGAGGCAATTCCGGAGGATCCAACCTGACAAAAATACGAGTTAACTAAAGGTTATTCTCAAGGTCCATTAAAATTGTGCATAAAGAGTAGAGCGGAACGGAAATGGGAGAAGGTGATTGCTTTCTTTTTGCTTGGATAAATTCCTGCAGAGCATTATTATATTTAGAAAGCCCAATTCTTGAACATTCTTTCCTCACCTTTGTATGACTTTGAGCATTCCGGTGCCTATCTGAATTGGAATACCCATGATTATACATTCACTTACTCCTTCAATCTGGTCATCCCTCCCATGTACGGAAGCATTGAAAAGGTGATCTGACGTCCTCTCAAATGAAGCAAGCATTAATACACTTTTGTCCATTTTTTGTATTCCAAATCTTGTAATCCCGAGGACTTCACCCTATTTTGATAATTTATGTCCATGAGTGTAAGACTCGTACATATAGTGAACACAGAGATGCAGTCCTAACTCTTCGTTCAAATTTTTTAATGACTTACCCTGAAGGTCATCACATCCGCTAGAAGCATCATATGGCGTGTGTCTATGCTCATTCCATGGCTCCCCATTGTAAACTTTATCTCTTCAATGATACACTTTCTAGCAGCTTCAATTCCAAGAATCTGCTGCACTTCAATGACATGATTACTGAGAGTTTTGCGTCCATCAACCCCTTCAGTGCCCATAACCTCTTTAAGGCCCGTGCTGAAAAAGAAAATGAAGATTATAAAAATAATGTTAACAGGCAATACCTTGCAACCATTAGCCAGCAGAGTAGTTATATCATGGAATCCGACAGCTGAAACTACAACTTGAGAACCAAATAATAATTTTATATTTTTCTTTGCTATTATTAATGAGTACAAAAGTCAGGAGCATGTTTTCTTATAGTGAATTCTTAATGAAACTTTTATGGAATGATATTAACTTAATAATTCAATTTATTTACAAATCATTTTGCATAAAATATGTGATGATTTGTAAATACTATAACTTGTCATAGGTTTACAAATAATTTCTTTTCCAATGAAATCATTTCATTTCTATTTGCAACATGTTCCAAACAGACTCTTAAAAGTCTTCTATTATGTTTCCAACTTTCAACTTCTGGCCCAACATACACAAAAATTAGTGTTGATGAGAGATCTAATGGAGAAAATTATCTAATGGAGATCCAATATGTGTTGTGTGGCGTGGGGGGAGGGGGGGTGGGGAGGAAAAAATTATAAGGTAGAGAAGGAAGTAAAAGCTATAGTGAAAATTGAAACATAATAAAAACAAACAGGACGAACTAACCCTTCCACCAGTAACTTGAACTTATCAATCTTTGTCACTTTATCTTCTTCTTTACTGATAACAACACGTTCAGCAGTTTTAATTCCCTGCAGTTCAGAAACTATAAGTTGGACACATTTTCTCTTCTGAATAGAAATTAAAACATAAAGGGAGTTGAAACAGTAAGAAAAGGCAGTAGGTTGAAGCACTCTGTTACTTCTGACCTACACCTTAATTCATACAGGCTAGAGTGAATATACAACTGATATATTCTATAAATCATTCTATAAACATTAGCAATCAATTATTCCTAAGGATCAGCAGCCAACTAATCTCTCGAAATCAGCAACCAACAGAACAAACAGTATATCGGCTTCATCAAGTACCAACCATCAAGAAAGCCAAACGAAATTACCTTTACTACAACTGATGGAAGCAAATTTTTGAGATAGTTAAGTTGAAAATGGATTTTACTTCTATCAGCATCTTGGGGAAAAACCTCAAGTTTTTTGGTCTCCAAAACCTTAATCTTCTGCAGATGAACAAAACCTTTAAATAATGCAGACATAAAAGGGTAAGAAAATCATTATTACAAGAAAAATTCTTCACCTCTGGCTTCAATTTCATTTTTGGGGTTTGCAGAATTGATTCTTTTACAACATTAGCATCTATATTCAATTGTGCATCTTGAATTCTATCCATGTCAAGTGTAATAACAACTGATGCTGATCTTGAAGCCATCACAATTTTTATGCTCTTCGCAACCTGCACCACATAATGGTCCAATGTATTATTAGTGTTAGAGATTAAAAGTTACGAGGGGCAGACTGAGAGATGGGTGTATTAACACTCTACCTAAATAGAGAATTTAAAGGGAGAAAATATTACAAATTTACTACTAATTATAGGTACTCAGAGGACCATATATTAATTACCTAACTAAGCTCAGAGCAAACAAAACAAACAACAAATTGATGCATGCCAGGAAGATAGATCTCAAGTATTCAAAGTGACTAACTTTGTCCTACAGAATTTTTTTATTTTTATTTTTTCATGTGTGTGTTGAACAAGAAGTGCATCCCTTGGAAGAGAATGTTGTAAGCAGAAAGATGGAATCCTAGAATAAAGAAGCATTCTCCACTTCAAACAAAGGAGGACCTTCCTTCAGGTATTCAATATATGAAGCAAAGACACTGATGATACAAACTTTACTTATAAAATTCGGATTGCTAAAATTGCATTGTTTTTTAAATGTTTACAAAACTAGAATAGGTTTCCTACTGCTAATCCAACTAAACTCAACTGTTAATTACATTTTTCTAGAAAAACAATTCCATAACAAAACGTAAATGAAAATTGCAACATTTCAAGGAAAAATAAATAAAGAAGAGTCAAACAAGAAAGATATTTTGAGAATATCAAGGTTGACGACTTGCTCCTGCTTGCTAGAAGGAAATTCCATCTTGGAAACTTCAGAGGGACAGAACATGAATTCTTAGGGAAAAGTTAAATATTTGAACTACTAGGTAGAATGTTATAAGTATATAAATAACTAGAAAATTGATAGATGATAAGAGAATATGGTTGGTTATCAAGACTTTTTTTACAACTTAACTGCATACCTGTCCTAAATTTGTTTTCTCTATGCGACCTTTTACCATCCTTGCAGTATTGGCATTATCATCACTCTGAAGTATTGCAGTGATAATGGGTGTACTTATCCTCTTGGCTCCATTTATTATTTCTTTGATACGTGGAACTCCAAGAGTGACATCTAACAACAAATTAAGGGACAACATTCATGACCAACCAAAAGACAGCCAAATTCCAGGATATTGAACATCAATGGTCAATCAAAGTTATAAGTAGTCAATCAAGGATACTCATGCTTGCAACTCCAGCAAAATGGAAAGTTTTCAAAGTCATCTGGGTCCCAGGCTCTCCAATGCTTTGTGCTCCAATTGCACCAATTGGAGTTCCACCTTCAATTTTTTTGGAACGATACCGAGAAAGACAAATATTCAGAAAAACCTGATAAGAAATATTATTATTAGGAAAAATCATAACTTTAGAAACAATTATGAACCCAACAATAAGCCAAAGGAACTATAACCATCCAATAGAAAGAAAAATTAGATTCTAAGAAGTAAAATGTCCAGAAGATAATGTCTTGGACAATACTGAGTACATTATAGGAACAAGCATACATCAATGTTCACATTTACTTATATCAATTGCGTAGCATAATTTTGTGAATAATGTTACCCAGAATCAGTTTTTTGATACAAGAGTTTATTAAGAAAAAGAATATATCGAAGGAGGATAAATCCTCCTAAAGCAAATGAATCAATAATATATAACAAGTAAACAGAAAACAAAAGATCAGCTAAAAAGACTCTCCAATCCCTCTGTAAATCCATCAGAGAAATTCCATAAGAAAACTATGTACAGACACCCACCCAGAAGACAAGGAAACTACTCTACTTCGCAGCAGATGCAAAGGTAAAATTCTTGAGTGGAAAACTCTGACAATTTACCTTTATTAATAATTTAATACAAGCTTGCAGTGACCAAGAACTAAGTTTTATACTCTGAGCACATGCAACTCATGCAAAATGTTGTATACTTCTCATGACAACTTCATATGTTACTAGCAATTACCAAAAATGCATGTTTCATGATTAAGTTAAAACTAAGTAAGTAACCTAAAGAACTCAAACTTCAAGAAAAAACTCAGAGGCATTAACTGAAAGTATAAAACCCTTAACCCAGAATTTAGCCATGACCACTGAAGCATAGAATTCCCTTGACTAGAGACTCACAAGAAACTATGAAGTTGCAAGCAATGCACCTCAGAATGATGCATAAGGGTAGTAATAGTTTTACCATGTACCCATTACTACAATAAACTTGCTTGTAGCAGGGTGTAGTTCCAAATGAAATTTTTTATTCTAGTCAACTTAGCACACTCTTCAACAGTCTGAATATATCTATTTTACTTCTTTACCCACAAGACTACAACATCTAGCACAGAATGCCAAAAGGGAAACAGCACATATCTTAAGCAAATACTATACATTTGCTCATTAGATTACAAGATTGAGATGACCATATGAAAGCAGAAAGTATTAACTGAGAGAATGTACAATTTTGAATGAGATTTTTCTTCCAATTTTCATATAAAGGAAAATTAAGAAATTTCGATGCAATATTAACAGAGTGACCATAAATACCTCTAGTTGTCTACGAGTAAGACTGGATATCCTCTGAACAAATTTTTTCAGATTTGTAGAATCCACCTCTGTGGAAGCTTGATCTGCTTCTGCCAAGACTTCCGTATTATCTTGGATGAAGGATTTTAGAGAATTTATGAAGTGAGCAGAACCCACATCTGAAGTTGTATCTTCTTCTGAAACCCCTTTCTCCACTAACCTAGACATACCAACTTCAGCAAGCTTCCCCTGCACTACTTTACACACATCTGAGGAAGATAAGATTTCATCATCTCCATCACTGGGACATATGGCCTATAATCATAAGGGGGAAAAAATGTTGTATAAATGCCCAAGAGAATCATGCTGAAGCTCCATAATACAGCAAAAGCAGCTCTCAAACCTTGGTTCTCAAAAGCAACCGATCAAAATTTAAAGGTTTTCCGTCTTTTCCTTCCATGTATGCTGGATCCATGCCATCATCTCCATATCGAAATTGAACAACACAACCACCAGCATTTCTTACAGTGTTATCATAATGGACAAATAAATCCTCTAAAGCTTTCATTAATCTACGAGACATGTAACCAGTGTCAGCAGTTTTCACCTGGCATGACCACAAGTAAGAATGAGAATATATAATGGGCTCGAAAACCTTTTTCTTGTTCAGTAACAGATAAGAATTTAACTGATATCAACCATTCCAATCTGCATTTCCATGTTTTACCCTTGGCTCCTACACAATATTATATTAGTAATGTTTTAATGAAAAGCAGACCAAATTCCACATATAGCACTGAATACATCAAGTAACAGTAATCAATTCTCACAATTGGAGAAAACAAGATTCACAGTTGTCGTAAAACACGAACCAAGTGAAAAAGATGCAGCTTATGAATCATATAAACAAAAACTGACGCACTCAAAGTTAATAAAAAAATAGCAATAATCATATAGGCTAATGATTTCTAATTGATAAAATGAAGGGGGTATATTATGCATAGTATATTCAAAATATATAACTTACTGCTGTATCAACAAGCCCTTCTCGCCCTCCCATTGTATGGAAGAAAAACTCAGTAGCTGACAATCCACTGTAGAAGGAATTAGCAACAAAACCTTTAGCCTGCATCAAGGGTAATCTAACACCATTCAACGTAAGCAATAGTGACAACTATAAATGTAATGTGGCATGAAGGCAATAACCAACTGTTGTTTACAACTTTTCTGACAACAGAAGTGACAGCAATTGGTGACAATATGCAATATGCGTTTGAATTCATGGTGAACATGCAAATCCAAAATGCGGCTTCTCAAGTTTCAGTTTTAATTACACACAAATACTTGTGTGTGTGTCCATCTCACACCTTTGCAAGTGAGTGAATTTGTGTATTCAGCTGGTCATTATTAAATAACTTTATTTCCTTGGCAATGTTGTATTGGATAGGACACACACAATAATTATCTTTTGATTCTTCATTTGAATGCTTATATTTATCTTTCCAAATTATTGGAATCCACCATTTACTGTAAGGTTTACGCCCATTTACTAACCTAACTTGCTGGTTACATGTAATGACTTCTGACTATACATCTGGGACCTGTACTTCCCATTCTTCAAATCCACAGTTGCTTATGCTGCACAATGGTCTTTCTTCAGTTTTTCTTTTGTTACTAAAGAGGATAAGCAAGTAAAGAAAATTAGGTAGTCTTTCTATATATCCCATAATTCTTAAGAAGATTTGCTGCCTTATAGTGACCTATTCTTTATCAAACTATTGATCATAATATCAGAATTCAATAGCCCAAGAAAGTGTAAGAAATAAGATACAAGAAAATAAGAATGTGTTCAAATTGAGTTCTACATAGACATTCAATAATAAGAGTTCTGGATAAAGGAAATTGAACTTACAGCAGGGGTTTTTGCTTTCCTAGGGAAATGTGGAAGGCTTCGATCTATGAAACCATTAGGAGCACGACGACCTCCAACTGACTGTTGACCAACACAGGCAACCATTTGGCTGATATTAATAGGAGATCCTTTGGATCCACACTGTGACATGATCAAGGGACTATTTCTCCAGTGTAGCGTTTGCATGCAAACCTGGGAAGAAGTTATAAAAATCAATAAAATTTAACAAAGATGATCTAACACCAAGGAAGAGAACTGACTATATATATATGGACAATTGCTAGAGTTCTTTGAGTAAGATCCAGCATTTGCACTCAATAACCACATGATATGTACAAACTGAAGGAGCCATGAAACACAGATAAAATGCTTCATGAAAGAGAAATGAATACCTTCCCTGCTGTATCTCGTATGCCATTTAAAACACCAGTTATCAGAGCCTCTAACGTTTGAGCAGCATCACAACCTGCTTTAAGTTCTAGCTTCCCTTTATTAAAGGCCTCAATAAAATCATCACATTTTCTATAACCATCTGAAATTGTTTCATCTTTCTTGTTGATCAATATCTCTTTTGGTTGGACATCATCTACGCCTATGGAGAAACCATGATTGCCTATCCATCGAGCACTGTCAAGGAAAAGGATACCATATATTATGTGCAGGTATTGACTCTATCCATCCAATAAATGCAAGGACATCAAAATATATGAGATGACAGCTATTAAAAGAAATTACAATTTAACCTCCACACTTCTATTCCAGCAAACATTTTAGAAACCAGAAAAATTGTAAACAACAAAACCTGCTCCAATCACATTGAATATTCATCAAACGTATTTCTGTATAGATTTGAGCACCCAAACAAAACATGTTTAGTCCTTCTACAAATCTCAACAAAGTCCTCAAAAAGAAAAAATAAAATAAAATTCAAATTCTGAGATACTTTTAATAAGCATTTAAATCCGACATTACATAAACCTTTTGTTAATCCTTGCCAGAAAGTGGATCATCTAGCACAATAACAACTAAGGTTTAAGTTGAAACCAGTTAATCACCAAAGAAATTAAAATGGCTGCTGGAACCTGATTAGAGGACTAAAATGAACTGAATATATTTTATCAGAAAAAAATATAAAATAAAAAACTGAAATTATAATAGATGTTTCCAATATTAAACAAAAGAGGGTATCATCTCAATCTACAAAACTGAGCAAATTACCAAAAAACTAAAAATGCAATATCAAGTCAAAGATACTGAAGTTATAAAGTATAAACCCAAGAATTTAGTAACAAGACCAACCAGACTAATGCCAGCCAGTAAGTAAGGCATTTACCTCAATTTAGCTAGACGATTCATGCAAGAAGCAGCAGCATGTGCTTTGTAGTCTCGTAGTAGAACAGAGAATAGTCCGTCCTTATTGCCGTTTCCTGGAATCAGCAAGAAGAATCAGCTCAGAGAATAGCCAGTTTCTACATGAGGCCAAACAGGCAGGTAACCACACCCTCGATGCACCATTCCCAATGTTGAGACATACAAATTGCTCTTTATCATATCCAGCCAGATGGCCACTTGATGGTTAGAGCTCCAAAGTTTTTTTCCACCCTCATTATTGTGACTTTTACCACGCTTCTCAAAATTTCATTGACCAAATTCGGCCAACCTGAGGAAACTTGATAAGATACAGGTTTAACTCTCATATTACCAAATTATCCATCCATTTAGTTTTGTAACTTCTGTTTTACAGCCTTTTGTTGGAAAAAAAAATCAAATCTAACCTCATACAGAACTCCAGATTTTGTTAAGATACATTTTCTTTAACCTACAGCTATAATACCCTCTACAAATAAATCCCAATATTATACCATCAAGGCTTATAGACCAAAAATGACATCCAACATAAATGACACGAGAAGAAAACAGCAAAACAGATATCTGAATTGTTAAAGGACTACTGATGAGTGATATTGCACACTAATGATGTCAGAGATATAAGAACCATTCTTTCGGCCCTAATTAACATTTTAAGCTTTTAGGTCAAGTAATTCTTTGAAAAACAGCAATTCAAATAAAGCTCCTACCCTTTAACCAAAAAATCAATTTCAAGAACAAGGATTAAAGTAATGCATCAAACAACTTCCTGACAAAGGATTTCTGAACAATAAAAACAACAGGTTCAGTTTTCTGGTTTCTTTTGAAGGATTTCTTCTCTCTCTTGTACTTCTTCCTTTCCCTCTGATAATATTTTAAAACCAACAAAAAAAATAAAGAAAAAAAGGCTACGGCGGAAGCAAGATAAGGTCCTACTATACCATCTGAAACATAAAATCAAAGGGCCCATTTATTAATGGCAATTAGAAATAAAATACAAAAAGTAGATAAGATTCAATAGAAATCAGAATTAACTGATATTGAGTTATAACAGGACAAGCACTGATTTGTTTTCACAAACTGAGGAAAAATATTAAAAAAAAAAAAAAATAGCAAACGGAACATTTTAACCTCCCCTAGTCAATGTTTCAGGTAAGCTAGACTTCTAGGTAGCATACATAATCGTATTTTTCCCTTGATAAATTTGGTTCCTTTTATTCAAATAGACGCAAAGAGAACTAATTGTCCAAAATAGAACATTATTTTCCCCACTCACTATCCTTTCCTAACGAACAATAAAACACACATTCTCTCACTAAGAAAATGTTTTACTAAAGTCACTAGGGAGACAAAAATCCATGTCCAGCATATATCCTACCATAAGTGAATCATTTTGCCAGAATAATATTTAGAAATTACAAGTATCTAATTTAAGACACAAGCACCAAACATTAGAATCTAATCTTTGTGCATTTACATATTAATAAATATTAGCATTCCAATAGCATATGCAGGTATATATGTCAATTACATAATATGAGACTAGGGATAAAAAGGTTAAAAGTAAATTTATAATAACTAACCTAATGTAACCTTTCCAAGTTGCCCGGAGATCAACTCACTATTGCGAAAATAAACAAACCCATCATTGGGGCACATTGTTTTCAATTCTCTTTTTCTTTCATCAAGCTTTGTGCTGTAGGTTTTTTCCTTAACAGTAAGATTCACATAGACTCTCACACTTGCATGCGGGCGCAATAGAATGCTAAATAACTGTTTACCACTCCAAAGCTCTACTGGCTGCAAAGAATAATTGCATTCAGAAAACATATACTGTATAAATTAGCTAACATGATTGCATCATTGAGACAGATTTTGGTTTATGCAGTTTATATCAAATGGAGTAGCTCTACCTAACCATCATCTAAGCATATGGTTAAAAAAGGATAATATAGAAGTTATGGGGGATACTCTTTTTATTATTAGGTGTTTGCTCATAATATATTTTCTCAGAGAGAATATGAAAATAAATAACAACATGCTGATAAGCCTACATGTTTCAGAGTTTAAAGGCATAAATATGTGCACACATGCCCATGTGTAAGCTTATATTCTCACCTTAATAATCGCAGGAGTCGGCAGATTAACAAGATCCATGCCATCCCCCATATACGAACAAATAAGTGAAAAAGTAGCACGATCATAAAAAGTGTCTTTTCTTGTTATGAGAAAGGAAGATGTTAAAAAGTCTTGAGTAGAGGCAACAAGAATTTCTCCATTTTTTGGTGTGCACAAATTGTTTTGCACCTGAAAAACAACCAAAATCTTAGTAAGATCCATATAAAAAATTCACCAACAAAACCAAAACAGTATGTAAGAGTCCCTGAAATGCTAGTAATTCTTCAGCATCCTACACTTAATTGAAGTATTAAAAAGATCATACAATTGTTAAAGAAGCAAAAAAATGATAGCTGAATCATGCTTCACCAAAATCATCTGATCCTAATCTTTTATGCATTTTGTATGATCCCAAGATATTTCATTATCCTACTAAATCCCAAAGAGATTTTTTTTCCCAATTTCTATCTTGACATGTCGTATCAATCACATGAAAAGCCCACCAGATCCCCAGCTTATGAGTTTTACAACTGAAATATGCAAATAATAGCTCATAAACTTTTGGTTTCTGTGCAACTCTGGAGCAAGGCAAACAACAATAGAAGTAGCAAAAACAAAACAAGACAAGTCAAGAAAAAAGAAAAAAAAAATTAAAAACTTCCTTTATAAAATTATAACTATGTAAATCATAGCAGTAGAACTAGTAATCTCATGACTCATGCATTTATTCCAACTGCTTATCAAACATGACAACTTTCCAATTTACTATCATAATGATAACTTGAGGGATGACAGTGGATGGACACTAGGATTATACAGCACAAATCATAAGAACCATGAAAGAAGAAAAAGCTACATTAGCAATAAAAGGAATTTCTCCTAGTAATGAAAAGGCCCATCACATGGGCTTCCTCTAGCAGAGCAATCAGCAGATCATATCAGATAGATGTATAGTAAAATTGGAACCAAAAGCATCATAAGTAGTGAACACATCCTAAATGACAACAGGGTCTACTGAACTTACTCCCATCAATAGAACAGCCTCTGTACGAGCCTCCTCAGTCTGTGGGACATGTAAATTCATCTCATCACCATCAAAGTCAGCATTATATGGGTTACAAACAGATTCATTGAATCTCAAAGTTCTCCAAGGCATAATCCTTGCCTGCATGAGCAAAATGAGATCAGGAAATATGAACCAAACTTGATACTGTAAACACATTTTAGTTGAATTAATCACCCTATGACACATGATAGACATCCGATGCAAGCTTGGTTGTCTATTAAAAAGAACAATGTCACCATCTTCCAAATGACGATCAACAATATCACCAAATCTTAGTTCATCTGCAAGGCGCTTCCTAATAGAAACCTTTAAGGACCTGCAAAAGCAAGTAATTAACAATAAATTATTGGCAAAAGAATTGTCTTCACAGAAAACAATGATAAAAGCATAAACCTCATAGGACCATCAACAGGTCTAAGATTCCTTGCACCAGGATACTTATCAGGGCCATTCCTGACACATTGTCTCAGCTTCTCTATGTTGTGATGGGACACCCGTTCAGGATAAGTCAATACACGAGCCATATGGATGGGTATAGCAACCTGAAGCAAATAAAACGATATTTCTCAAAGACCTAAAAAGAACCACATGAGAGATAGAATGAAGTTCCTCACTCATTGTTTTCAGGCTTATCTATCATGTATCCACATTCCTCACTTCCCTTTCTTCTTTTGGGAATATAATGCTTATAAGTATTTTCATTGGTTACACTTATACTTCTACAAGGGATAAATAGTAGTACTCTTTCAGTTTCTTGGCTTATACTTCATGTCCTTCCATGAATCTTTACTTAATTACAAGAGTGGGGGAGAGCAACATAAGGTACACATAAACGACAAAAATGCTGTTCCAGCTTTGATAAGATGTCTAACCTCAGAAATCTTTAGATTAGGATCTGGTGAAATAACAGTCCTGCCAGTGTATTCAACACGTTTCCCGGATAAGTTGCCACGAAAACGTCCCTGCTTTCCTTTGAGGCGCTGAACAAAACCTCCCAAGGGCTTGGATTGTTGCAAATGAAACGGAATGTTGCGAACATCGCTATTTATGAATTGAGCAACTTCAACTTGAAGGACTTCCCATGTATCCTAAATCATAATCATCAACACAATGACAACATCATTTCATTGAGAGGGAAGCAGATAATTTTAAGAAAATCCAGGATAAACAGCCTTCAGACTCTATACAATTCCAAACAGCATTACATTAGGCATAAAATCTACATTACCCAGCTAAAAGCAAGTTCAACAGATTTTAAGACCATGGAAATATTCATGAATTGAATTGGAACATGACTGATAACAAATTTTATCTACTCAAAATGTCCTAGGATACCAGAGAGTTTGATGTCCGGCTTGCTTCCTGTAACTGTTGGCGGAGTCTGGCATTTGCTATAATTATCTGCTTTAACCTCTCTGTTATGTCATTTTCATTGCTGTCACAAATAAAAGATGAAAAACAATAAACATATCTTGAACTATGCCATTAGATCACAGCTTTGCAATTGAAGAATTTGATTACAGAAAGAAAAGAAACAATATTAATGCAAAATGAAAAGAAACAAAGACAACCAAATATTTGTGGATGATACCTTAGTGATCCATCCATTATAACTGAAGGTCGAATAGCTATGGGTGGCACAGCAATGTTTGTTATAATGAGTTTCTCCGGTCTATCCGCGAGATAAAGCAATTCACAGTCCTGCAACAAAATGCAATTAAAAGATTTAATTTGAGAGAAAAGTGAATCTTTGCAAGCATGCATTCATGCAGTCCCAAAAATTGTAGACACCAGCCTCCCTTTCTCAAAAAGGAAGGGGAAGGAAAAAAAAAAACTCCAAAACCAAATAACATTCATATGGATATAAATAAATGTCCACCTCATCAACCATCCTTCTAAATAGGGAAAGAACTCTGAAGGGGTTGAGAAGATAAGTAGCAGCATAGATGGGAGCCTTAGAATCTTTTGTATGAGAAATTGCTGATTGGAACTCTTCCACACTACCGTCATTAGATTTTGAAAAATCATGAATGATGCCTAGCACAGACACAGCCTTCTTTACTGGACCTGTATCACCATAACACTACAGATATCATAATAGAAAAACAAGTTATCCGTAACATGCATTAAAGGAAAAAAAATTTGGTCAAAAATAACTGATGATATATAACAATAGCTGCAATAATAATGCTAGGCTAATGGTGAAAATATTTCTACTCTTAGAACAAGATGGTGAATTGCTATCTCTGTCAACAAATGGTCATTTCCCATACCATTCCCTACAACAAAAGCTTACCAGATGCTGTAGGGAATTTAAAACACACAAGAAACTTAATGAATTTTATAATATATAAATAAATTCAGAAAAAAAAATCAATTTAGAAAATTAACTTTTTTCATGTGATTGTTCTTAATAACAAGAAACTTATCAACTTTTTGGGGAAGCAATATTTTGATAGAAGGTCTATCTCAGGTTGTGTTGTGGACCTTACGCCGTATTCTAGCTGCCAACTGTGTACTAAAGGGCTTCCTTAGTCAGAGAACCAAACTGTGAAAGCTTATTCATACCCAAGAATGTATAAGCAAAAGCAAAAAAGAATATTATATTCAAATAAGTTCAAAGTTTAAAGATAATGTTGTCCATGATTTCCTCAAAGATAAGATAAGCTCCAAATTTGTGAAAGCAGTCATGTTTCACCACATATAGCAATTAAATTACCAAAATACAAGCTTTAAATAGATTTTAATGAAGAAAGCATATGAACAAAGGTAGAACCAAACCATTAATAAATCCACATCTTGGGCACTTCACTGCTTTGTTATTGCTTGTCAGGGCATTACATCTATCTTTTACACCTTTTGCGAATCCAATCTTCCTCAGAGACTCTATTTTGGGGTTTCTCATCTTCTTCAACTCTTTTTTACAGTAATCTTCATCTAGGAGTATACGAGAACAACCCTGTAAAGAAATCACTGGACATTCAAGTATAACTCAAGCAGAACACTCATAAACATAATCAAGACTACTAAATATCAAAAGAACATGTAACACTGTACCCTAAAATTTCATGTTGGATTATAGCAGGAGGAAAAAATGCTTGGGTAATTAACGGATATAACGTGCAAACTTCAATATGTATATGTACATGTTAACATTTAGTTCAGCACTTGTCAGAGCCTTACATTTTTTACCCTTTTGTTGAAGTCTTACTTATGTCTAGAAACAATGCTTAGCTGAGGTAGAATTATAGCCAGGTCAAGTCACTCAACTTTTTGATAAGGAGTTAGGGTAGAGACAGACCAAAACTCTAAACTAGCCAAGCTCAAATTGGAGTCAGCAGACTTAGATTTACAATTCTAAAAGACGCCATGGATATTTTATTATTTGAGTTCCTGTACCAGCATGATTGACCACCCTTCAAAAAGCCCAGACCCCAATCACCCTATGAATATACATTCTAAAATTAGGATATCTAAAAATGCATGTTACATGAGTAGTTATAAGTCAACTTAACAGAAATGGGAGATAAAACAAGGAGAACATCAAGTTGATGAGAAATGAAAGGGAGAATAGATAAGAAACACATGAACATTTGGATACCTTACAAATACACTTCAGTATCTCAATTATGGTACTTAAGAATCCCACGTTGTAAACAGGAAGGGCAAGGTTTAAGTATCCATAGTGCCCTGGACAGTCAGAAAAGTTCCCATGGCATGTTGCACATGTGCCGCTCTTATTAGCTGGGCCCTGATTGCATGAAAAGACTGCCTTGTAATCATTCTATGCTAGGGAGGACATTAACATTAGGGGAAAAAAAATATAGCATCAAGCAGATAGGAAGTCCGTAGAAGTAATATCATCCAATCATGTATATCATCAATCTGACTTCAACAAACAAAGAATCCAACAAACAGAAGTATACACAGTACAACATTAAAATTGACTCGACATTCATGACAGATCCAATACAAGAATAGAATCCGCTCCATTGTATGTTCTACGTTATCATAGTTAGAGGATGATGGTGACACTCCCATGTACAGTCCAAAAAAATTTCTGAAGGGATGAACAAAATGAAAGTTTGCTCCCACAAACTGCACGCATTGCACATCATGACACATAGAAGTCACTTTAATTATCAACATTAAAGTCAAATCCAAACAGAACCAACAGAAACACAGATATATGCACATAAATGGGTGGGAATTGGGATATAGAGTACCATGCGGGGATCCAACAAGCCACCTTCGATTGGCTTTCTTGTTGAATCATAGTATTGACCTTTCCATACTTGAACTTCAGCAATTTTGCTGATCTCTGACTCTGACAATGTACTGAATTTAATGCTCTTTCTGCAAGAAACAACAAGTTGTTAAAAGTCCAATTTTCGCCAAAACGAAACAGGTTTCGGTCTTTTGTCTGAATTGAATCAAAATTAATCCATCAGAAGAAGAAAAAAATCTCACATTCTGCGTGGCCCGACATCCTCGATGTATGGTTCCTTCGTGAAGGTTAGGCCTTCGGCTCGCGCTCTATGCATCTTTCTGAGGCTGCAGAGAATTATGAGATGTGAGACAGAAAAACTAGGCTTAGGGTTCGTTTGTTGTGAAAAGCTAGGTTTTGCGCGCGAGGTCCGGAAATTGAAGTTAAAAAATGGACTACCATGCAAGAAGACTGAGGTTTTAATACTCAACAGACAACAGGAGGGGAGGGTTTCAACGTTTAATACCCAAGAGGTTAGTTGAGGTGTAGCAAGTGGATTGTGTTGTGCTGCTTCTGCAGTAGTGGCGGTGTGGTGCAGTGGAGCAGAAAGACCAAATAACTTCCACGAACTGATAGAAACCTGGGCTTAAGGTGACTGCGCGCCAGTGAGTTGGGAGCGGGCGCGTTGCCACACGGTCGAAGGTAACGCGTCGCTTTGAGTTTAGGGTGCCGGGAAACCCAGGTTTGGGTTATGCCCAAACTTTAGAAGCCCTAAATAAGCCCAACTAGGTTCCATTGTGAGGCTCGGTGTGTCCAAACTACAGCAGTCTATACATAAGCCCAAACATCCAAAAAAACAAAAGCCCAAACAGGCAGTGCGTAGATTGAACGCTAGACCTATTAAATAAATAATTTTAAATAAAATTATGCCCGCAGGCGACAATCTCTCCCCAAAAATCCTACAAAATTTGACGCAGATTTCCTGTCAGGGCAATTAGCTGCAAGGATTGCCGTTTCAACCAGGAATCCTAAATGAACAAAAAAAAAAATTAAAAAGAACACCAAGAATCCTAAATAGTATATCCTATTGTCACAGCCACAGCCACAGGTCCAAGTTTTGACCTTTATTTCCTAATATTTTGTCGACTAATAGTAATACCACTTCCTATATCACAACAGTGTAGTGTACACTTGGCTCCAAATTTAGTTACCCTCAACTGCATTTAATTAGATGGACTTAAAAGTAAAACTAGCTCATTATTTTTTCTTTTTTGGCACTTTCTCACATCTGATTTAACTGAATTTATTTAAATATCAAATAAATATAGTTCATTTTTGTAACAATTATTTACAAGTTTTAGTACTTAAAAAAATTTAAAATTTCTAAAAATAAATACATTCTAAAAAAGTGACGGGTGAATTGATATTCACTGATGCATCATGTGCATTTCCCCTAGTAACAAGTCCGGAATAACTCCTTTACTCGGTGTACAATACATGCCGTGCATGACATTAAACTAATAATTTCTGCAATAAAGGTACTGCGTATAATGGAAGGAAGTAGTTGGGACATTGACAAATCACTAATGGGATTGGTGATCTTTTCCCAGCAAATTAAGACAAAGAATATTCAGCGCAGACCACTTTGTTTTAGTTGGAAAAGTACGGGCCTTGATCCTTGCCTGATTGATTATGGAATTCATGATAGAATAATCACACCACATGGGAACGGCACGCAACCCACTATCTTACTTGGCATCTAGTTACTTAATCCATTATATAAGTACATCTAAACAGTGCATCATTCACTCATAGCAACTGCAATCTTAGCTTCTGTTAGCAACAATGGAATTTCCCAAGCTCTGTTTTACCCTTTTCGTCCTTCTAGCTTTCTTCTCCTCACATGCATCAACCCAAGCAGCCCCTTCCAACTCAAACTTGTTCGGAGAATACATAGGAGCTGAGTTCAACAATGTGAAATTCTCAGATGTCCCTGTTAACCCAAATGTTGAATTCCACTTCATTCTTTCTTTTGCAATAGACTATGACACATCATCTTCCCCTTCTCCCACCAACGGAAACTTCAACATCTTCTGGGATACTAAAAATCTTTCTCCCTCCCAAGTTTCTTCCATCAAAAGTCAGAAATCAAATGTCAAGGTAGCCCTGAGTCTTGGAGGAGACAGCGTTGGAGGTGGCTCTGCCTACTTTGACCCATCTTCAGTTGATTCATGGGTCTCTAATGCAGTTTCTTCACTCACAAAGATCATCAAGAAGTATAATTTGGAGGGAATTGACATTGACTATGAGCATTTTAAAGCAGATCCTGATACCTTTGCTGAGTGCATTGGACGGCTCATCAAAACCCTCAAGAGCAACAAGGTTATCTCTTTTGCTTCTATTGCTCCATTTGATGACGATGATGTTCAAAGACATTACTTGGCCTTGTGGAAGAGTTACGGACGCCTCATAGATTATGTCAATTTCCAGTTTTATGCATATGACAAGGGCACCACTGTGTCTCAATTTATCAATTACTTTAACACCCAAAGCTCAAAATATAATGGTGGAAAGGTCTTAGTGAGCTTTATCAGTGATGGGAGTGGAGGTTTACCCCCACAGAATGGATTCTTCATAGCCTGCCAAAAGCTCAAGAGTCAGCAAAAGCTTCATGGTATCTTTGTGTGGTCCGCTGATGACTCTAAAGCAAATGGTTTCCGCTATGAGAAGCAATCACAAGCCCTGTTGGCTATTCACCACTAGAACTCTATTGTATTTGTATATTTAAGATCGATGTAATTATATTGCTTCTTGATATATATACTTATGTTATCGTTCTCTGTGTGTGTAGCCACCTTTTTTCCTGCTTAAAGTAATTTTTAATTTGGCTAAGAAGAAGAAATTCATGTCAAAAGAAAGAAGGAACAATATCTGCCTTGTGAAAAGACGGTAGTAACAGGGGAATAATATTTAGTTACATGGCCAAGAGGACAAAAAAATATTCAGCCCAAGCAGCTAGATTATGGGTAAAAATTTTAAAATGGCGATTAAAGTTCCAAGCAACCCAACCAAAGAAAGATGCTTAAAAGAGGCAAATATTCTAACTCAAGCAGTTAGCACTCACTTAGCGGCATTATTGATGCCAGTGATGGCTTCCCCTCAATCTCCTTTCTAGAATGATAAACTCATTGAGAATATAGCTGGAAATAACTCTGATGTCTAATTTGGCGGCCAATAGCTTGAACTACAGAAATGGTCTTCACTGACTTGGAGAAAAACATCGTAGTTCCTTTCAAAACTAACAACTGAGCCATAAAAGAGGAATTAATATGTTCAAACAGCAAAGTCAAAAGCTAATCTTATGCAACCTTCTGGAGGAGCTCTGTAAATTGGATGTCTCTTCTGATGAGATAAGAAAAATTGGGTTGTCGGCCCACCTAGAATATGGCTCCCCTAATTATGAAAATAACTGAAATAATTGACAATTTATTTCTACTGATGAGAAATTCTGAATACCAAAATAAAGAGGATTTGAAAACCAATTACAAAGGACACATTCGGGTTTCAACAAAAAGGCCCTGCGGAATGTGATTTGCGCACTACTCTGTAATAAGTAATAACCAATTCGTTGATGTTACTCTTGTGGATCCATTTCAGCTTTATTTAACTTCAGTAATTTCATCTAGTATTATTTTAATTTTTACGGGTAATGTAACATATGACTTCATGTTAAAAAAATAAATAAAAAAAAGCTCTATAATAGAATTGGGCTTTGGGTCACTGTGATGGGATTTGGATACTACCAACTGCTAAAGGGTTGAACACATCGTTTTTGTGCTTGGGCCGAATGAACTTTTAACGGTAGTTTGCGTAATATTTACTTATCAGTTATCAAAACCCAAATCCGTTGGCCGAAAAACAGAAATCATACTGTTAAAAAGAAGAAGAAAAAACGCTTCAATCCATCCGTTTCACCTTTTTTTTTTTTTTTACCTATCCCATTGATTCTAACTTCTTTTAATAATAAACCAACTTTTCAGTTAATTGAGCTGGTCAATGACGCATAAGGCTCTTCTTGTAAAAATAGTGTTTTATATTCAAGATCTCTTATTAACAAAATAAAAGTTTTAAAGTGTTTCTCATATAAAATTATAATTGTAAGTACATCTAAAAGTTTGGGTTAAATCCTAATTATTAAATTAAAAAAAAAAAAAAACTTTCCTGCAAAGAAAAAATTTAGGTGCATGGAACCTTCTTTATAAGCCTTAACCATTTATTCATAAAAACTACTTTTTAGTTTTGGGACCTAAAACTGAGTTTCAAATTTTTCCCTACTTCCAGGCTCCAGTCACATATTATAACAAAAAAATCAATGTCAACTTCAAGTGTTCTTAATCTCCAATTAGTACGAACTCACGGAAAGCATCAAACACGCATTATATGCAACTACGAGAACCTTCCAGTCGGTATGTCTGCTAGAATGTTTCTACATAACATCCAAAGAAAGGAAGCATTTATAGGGTAAAATCTGAAGGCTGTACAGATTTATTTATAACCAGTACTGTAACTAGATTAGTTAGTTAATTAGCTGTCATAGTTAGTTTGTTAACTATAGTTAATTAGCAGTTACTAATTAGTTAGTTAGCTAGCTGTCACATGTGGCACTTTTCCTTTCTCTGATATATAAGCACAGCTGTGCACTGTACATTTAGTTGAGAATTGAATATACAGAAAACTTGTGCATTCTATGTGTTTGTTCTCTCTTTCTCTCCTCCCTGAACTTCTTCTTGCTCTAACTCCTCAAGAATTCACAAAGGCAACTGGGTTTATGAAACTATATATCGAAACTAATCCTTCCTTCAAATGAAACTGAAATGCATCTGCCTCATAATAGCAAAGTATGGCCAAAGGTAGTGCATCCTCGTCCAGTGAAAGCTTCCTATAAATAGAACTAATTAAGAGATGTGAGGAAATTTGACTTATTTAGAGTATCTGACAACAAATTATTCAACCGCTGGGGTCAAGAAAAGCAAAATTGGGAGAAATCTCTCACCTAGAATATGGCTCCCCTAGATACTTTCTACTCACCCAGGTAAACAGAAAAATGATTGAAATTGAGAATTTGCTCCTAAAGATGACAAAATTGAAAAACAAAATAAAAATAATCAAAATATAATTTGTTTGTTGAAATCAACATTTATCAATGATTACTGATGGAATTCATAAATCGTAAAACATAAAAGTTAAGGCCAGTATTGGTTACAATGACAGCCCCAATATGCACATAGTTGTTACATGCAGCGACCCGTAGCTGCAAAGTGTGCCTGTGATAGAAGCATTTAGTGCATTACCTACCTGCCCGAGGTCCTTTTTGACTCAACATTCCACAATGGTGTTCTATGATTGGTAAAGAAAAGCCTAACTATCTTTCAGAGAAGTAAGATTGAGTTGACCTCTATGCTGCTCAATACATATCTCCAATGCCATGATAGTTCCTATTCCCTAATTCACCTTCCAAAAAGCCGATTCTATGGCCGATGTTCAGTTCCTTCTTCTGATGTTGATGAATATGCACTCTACTCTGTCTATGAAAAGGACCTAATGCCTGTCAATCCTTACTATCTTAAATGGCACACATCTTTGTTCATATAATGATTTGTCAAATATCCACCATTTTCTAAAGTTTGGGGATAGCTACCCACTTGAATGTTTTCAACCGGAAATGACTATTGATGCAAGATTGTGAGCCCCAGTGAGCTCAAAATTGATATGACATATCAATATTGTTCTCCTTCCATGGCAAAAAAAAAATCAATAGAATTGTTCTCTTTCAAAGTTCGAGGCACTTTAGGGGCCAAATAGTACATCGATAGCCAGATTGAACTTCAAACCACAAAGATAATATGTAAGTGTAACCCAAAAAAATTACTAATAAATAACTAGTGAGATGTGTATCGCTACCAAGATGATTCTCATTTCCCTTTTCCCCGATACATCACTTTCTACTTCTCTTGCTTCTCTTTTGTACTTCTCCCTCAAAACCGCTTGTTGGTGTGAGAGGTATCTATCTATATGACATGATGATGCATTTAGAACAAAAGACGCAAATATGGATCTTTCTATAAGGACTTGACATAGAGATCATGGGAGTGCTACATGCATGTGCATTATTCTCCAAAGGATTTTATGACTTGATGTTATTATTTGGTATGTGTCTAATTGATGTTATTCTTTGTTGTCTAACGACAACGTGCTTTTATATAAATCTCTTATTTCATTTGATGTATGAGGACATAATACATGTAATTATAACATTGTTAATTTTCTTATTTCTGTCCCTTTATTTTTTATTTTCATTTCTTCCAAAAGACTATAACAGAAGAGTAAATCATTTTTTTATTGGCTCAAAAAAATATTTTTTGCAGACAATTATATCTATAATTAAACAGTGAAAATAATACGAAAACCTTAAGGTGTGTTTGAAAATGTTTTTATTTTTTTTGTTTTTAAAAATAATTTCTGAAAATAGTCTTTTCTTATTTTTAGAACAATTTTGTGAAATTTTTTTTTAAAACATATTTTTGAAAACAGTCCTATCAAACAAAATTTTTTATTTTATTATTTTTAAAAATAAAAAATAATTTTTAAACACAGAAATCAAACACACCCTTAAATTTTGCACCACTTTACCCTTATATATAGAAAAATCTTCTGTAGGAGCTATTGATCATTATATCTATTATTTTTTAGTGTAATGAATTATGATATATCGATATATCGTCGTCAATCTATATCAGAGGCTTGTAAATTGAAACTGATATATAGCAGCACAGTACAACAAAGTCAAAGAATGAGTGATTGTAGTGGAGAAACTGTTGGGCTATTGGAAAGAGGCCACAAAACCCCTCTGCAGTGGACCTTGACTAGTTTGGTTGTCTTCAATTCATTGGCAAGATTTCAACTTTCCATCTAAGCAGAAACCCCACTCCATATCTCCCGTGCTCCACACACGACGCACAGCAAATTATTGCGTAGTAGGATTTTAGGCATGTATTATTCCTATCCTAGCTATGACAAGATGGATGCTCAAAGATGCCTTTCTTTTCTGGGAGTTCTATACTACAATGAAATAAAAATATATTACAACAATGGGGTAGTATACAACTCTTTATTTTCTTGGCTTATTCACAGTTTTAATTCTTCTGTTTTATTATGAGTCAATTTTTTATTTTTAAAAGTAAATAATTTAATGCTTATATTTTATTACATTTAACAGTTTTAATCTTCTTGTTAGTCAAATTAAATAGTCAATCTAATGACATACTAATATGGCATAAAAAAATTAATTTTTTTAATTGGTATTATTTTGATGTGGCACAAAAAAAAAATTTAAATGTTAAAATTAAATCATAATTAATAAAAAAAATGAGTTTTTTATTGTTAAATAACCATTTTAATTTTTTTTCATAAAATTCAAGCAAATAAAAAAAATTAGATTTTTCCAAATTAATTTCCTACAAGATTTTACCAAAATTTTAGATTTCTTCATAAAGTTCAAACAGTAAAAAAAAATTAGATTAGATAATCTTATCTAAAATTTTTAGTAGAATCTCTTATGAATTTAATTTGAAAAAATATGATTTTTTTTTTTATATGTCTTCCTTGATCTAAATTTTTTTTCTCTGCTTGAATTTTATGAAAAAAATAAATAAAATGATTATTTATCAATAAAAAAACTCATTTTTTATTAATTGTGACTTAATTATACTTAAATAATTATTTAACATTTAAAATTTACTTTCTCTATGCCACATCAATATGATAATAATAAAAAAAAATTAAATTTTTTGTACCACGTGCCAAACTTAGTAAAATACAGTAACTAAATCATTTACTTTTAAACATGGAAGACTAACTTGTAAAAATTGATAAAATAGAGGGACGAAATTGCTAATAAACCTATTTTCTTCCAACGTTTACATTGAAATTCAACGACCTATAATTATTCTTATTTGTTAGAAGCAAGCTTTTATTCTTCGGACGCAACATAGTCAAAAAAAAATCAACCAACATAAGTTTGAACTGTCCCCAAAAAACATGTTTTCTCCAATACTACGTAATTAAAATTTAATATTATACACCTTCGTAGTATTACTTCATGTCTGAACCTTAATGAATTACGCTAATTTCACAAGTGATAAACGTTGTGAGCAAAATGTTCGTCATCTTAAAATTTTTACTTAACACAAAGGTGTATAATATTAAATTTTAAGATGACGTACATTTTACTGACAACTTATCACTTGTGAAATTAGAGCAATTCATTGAAGTTCAGACATGAAGTAATTGTAATTAGTTCAGAATTATGGCATTTTTTCCTCATGGGCTATGATATATGCAAAAACAAATTGCCTGTTGCACATGTGCCCTACGGAAGCAACTATGAGGAAAAAGATTAGTCAAAGCAGTAGTGGTGAGTGGTGATAGAGATATCTCAAAGTTGGTGTAACATGGCCTGCACGAAACGCAATCAATTGCTCTAGCTGTGTAATCGGATTAATTGTTCCCGAACTACATGCACGATTTCTGGTTGCTAACTTATTTAGCTTGGGCTCCACCCAGTTATATTGGCCTACCAATTCAGGACATTTCATAGCCAGTTAGTTACTTAGTTACTTTAGGTACCAATTTATGCCTTCAACTATACAAGTCTTCGCGAAATGTTTGGAAAATTTGGTCTACACAAATTGAGCCAATCAGAAATTTTACATATGGTATGAGTATTATGGTATAAATGAGACTAAACTCAACTGCAGAGTTTTTGGTTGACATGACTTTCTACACGAGTAACACGACCCAGTTTATACCTAGAAAAAAAAAAAAAAAAAAAAAAANAAAAAGGATGAAAATACCAACTTTAAGACTACGAGCACACTCCACTAAGCTAAAGCTTTTTCTCTAGTTAAAGTTTATGTTAATCTAATTAAATTTAAATATTGTTATGTATACAATGACAAAAGAAGTAAATATTAAGGGGAAGAAAACAGGAATCCATAAAATCACCTTTCCTTGCCATGACATCATGANGTATTTTCTCAACGAAACACATGCTCCTTTTTGAGGTGATATCGAAGATTCCATTGGACCTACTTTGATTGAAGATGATTCTGGGTCCCGTCTCCTTTGATTAATATGTTATCAAGTTGAGAAAAAAGTTGTCAATTTATATATCATAAAGAAAATTTTCAGTCAACCATCTAATGCAAAAATCAGAAACCAAGTGCTACAAACTCTTTCCTCACCACTTTATAAACGGTACATAATTCATTATAAATATAGGGAAGGTTCATATTAGGAGTAAACCTTCTGATATTTACACAAAAATGGAAGGTAGGATAGTTCATGAGCACTGAGCAGAGCTTCACCTAAAAACCCATATAGAGACTTCCATTGGCCCCAATATTGCACTGTTACTTAAGGTTGTTTAACTAAATCATTCCAATGCTAGCCCAATATGCTTCGGGTCAAAGCTTAAGTGAATAGGATTTCTACCACAACATTTGTCTAGTGGACTTGGTTCTAGAGCTCAAGTTTAGGTTCACTTGTTTCGTTAGTTGAAGAATATGACAAACCTGGTCAAACATGGTATAATAAATTATGTGCTTTAAAAATTAATTTGAATAGAGTGGGTACAAAAAGGTTATGATCAAATTTTAGTATATCAAGCTTTCTTGTTTTGGCAATAACATGCTTCAATGCAGCTGTCTAAATCAGAATATTTATTGACCCTAATGATGATCATGACGAAGATAATGACCGTCGGTGTTACAAGTCCTAATTCTAAATCTTCCCTAACAGCCTAACTAAGGATGCTGTCTCTCAACCTAATGATGATTAATGCTCTAATTGTCAAGCACCCAATATTCTAATCTTCTGGGGATCAATTTACAAATTCTAGCTGCTCCCTATCTTTTTACGGTCGTAGATCACATGGGGAGGTGAAAATTAAAGCATATACACACTCTTGCGTAAGTAAGTGGTGGGGTCTAAGTTTCTAACTCCATATTTGCAGCCAGATGCAACTTGGGAACGATTTGATAATCAAATTCGGAGGCTATATAAATTGGCACAAACTTAGGACCACATAGGAAAGTGCATACACCTACCACTTCATTCCTTCGTTGACCAATGTGAGCTCCAAATACGTGTTCAGAATGATAGAAAAAAATTCACAGAAGATCGCCCTCACTTTGTGTCTACTCTCACAAGCCTCAAGCTGAACTTCACCCCTACCACAGCCTTCCAAATTCCTTTTTGGGTCAGGTCCACTTTCCAAGAATCACTTTCCACTTTTCCATTTTTACCCCACTTGAAAGCTAGTGCAATTAAAACTTAATTTGTGGATTCTGACTTAAAAAGCAAACAACGTTTTTGAACTTGAGAGCACCCATATCCGTTTTTACGGGGGTTGATTAATTGTTTTGGTAAAAATTTGTCAATGTTCTCGGTTTTTCCCTATGTTTAATTAAATGGTTGAAATAATAAGCATTAAATCTTAACTTTTTTTTTTTTTTTACATGATTTATCTTACCGACAAATCATAACCTGAAGACTTACTGCTTAGAGACTGTACCCATTACTTACAAAACAACAAATAACGAATCAAACGTAAAGTCTAATGGGAGATTCTAACTATGTTTCCTATGAATCATCCACATAATGTTTGTCCTTTCTGTATTCTGGGTGCTTTAAACTATTCCTTCAACAAAACGATGTAAAATCTCTTCTTTCGTCTCATAATTAATTTTAAGTCTTGGACACATGTGAGGATCTATATTCTGCATGCATTACGAAGTACGTGTAAATTAAATTCTAAAGAGTGATGAGGTTTTTTTTTTTGGTAATATATATATAGATCAGTAGTGAAGTTGATCTATATTGTATTAATTTGTACATGTAGCTGCAAATCAGTTCGTAGACTGATCTTCTTTGACCAGCTTTATCTATTCACTCGGGCTTTTGTTGTAAGCTCCGATATTAAGTGTGATTTGGCAGAAGAGGAAAAGCTAAACCAATAGAACGTCTAAATCAGTAGAACTTTCAAATATGCTTTAAAATATAACTGAAAGATTTATGCCAAAATATATTAAAAAAAAAAAAACAAAAATCTTAGTCTGCAAAGTAATAATAGGTGAGGAGATATTGGAGGAATAAAAATATGCAGTGAACAAAAATGTGTATAGAGTTGTGTACATAAAGAACTTTTAATGTTTTCTCTTATTTTAAGATAAATTATTTCTATAAAAAAAAAAAAAAGATATCCCCAACATATAAATTTTGGGTAACCTACGTTTGGTTAATTTTGTTATGAGCCACCACCTTGCGAGTTTGGCTTTGCTTTTATATTTAATGCATGATCTTCATTTTTCAGTAGAACTTTGACTGGTAGAAAAAAGAAAACAGTATACAAGAAGTCAAATTTTATGATCATTCACCTGATACTATTAAATCATCCATATTATTTTAAATTAAATTAATATTTAATAATTTATATTCGGCATTTCCTCTGTTTATCTTATTTTCAATTAATTAAATTGAATTCTATGTATGAATTATTTTTAAATTTTCAATCATACACATTCATTTTAAAAGGAAAGAAAGAGAATCAACAAATTAAGTTTAATTCCACTTTTTCTCTCTAATATTTTTGGTATTTTGATGTTTTAATTTTAGCATATTAACCCTTATTCTATTAGTTTGCTTTTTTAATAGCATGTCACCAGTTTAATTTGCAACTTAAATGATAATTTTGAAAAATGTGATATTCATATACATAATATTTTGTGGATGTCCGTATAACAATTATGTGCAAAAATAGGAAGTATTTATCAGTATTAAATATGTTAACGTTTATTATATTAGGTAAGGATTAAAAATATTAAGACACTATACCCAATTTTGGTCTTAGTATATTGAATTTTTATTATTTTATTCTTAAAATAGACGAAGCTATATGTTTTTAGTTAAGTATATATGAGAGAATAAAAATTAAAGTATAAGACTTCAACTAAGAGATCACTTACCCGATCAATATCTCTACTTCCTCTAATTTATTTCACAATTTTAATTACATCAATATTTCAAGAAAAATATACTAAATTAAAAAATTATGGGTGTAGAACAAGAACATAATTGGGGAGGGGGCGCATAGGAATGGAACAGTCCCTGCTTGCCCAGGCTCGTGTTCCAACGGGCCGAGGGCTCGCCTGGGTTGAAATAAAAAGGTCAACGCTTCCCTCAAAAGTATGACGTCATCATCCACGTCATATTCCAGCTAGCGTCCCATCTCCTTTCCTCTCCTCTGTTTCTTTTTCTTTTCTATTTTTTTGGGTTGTTTTTGCCTTTCCCTCTGTGTCTCTGGCTCTCTCATAAATACTTGAATACTTGGCAAACTTGCGTTCATATTCATTCATTCACCCGTTCCCACTTCCCACTTCTTCTAAGTTCTAAGCTTCCTGGTTGAGACACTGAACACTCGCATCCCACAACACAACAACACGCGCCATGTATGCACCCTCCAACTCCACATTCTCACGCGCCGCCGACTTCTCCGGCCATTTGCCGTCGCCAGATGCAGCCATGCCAACATCCCTTCCGTCGTCAGCTCCACTAATGCACTCCACTTCTCAGTACCACTTCATGCCCGACCAACTCGCCCTCAACGAGTTTGACTCAGTGCACGACACTCTCTCGCAACTCAACTCGGAGGTGAGCCACAATAGCTGCAGTAGCGGTTGTAGCAGCTATGGCTCGCCCAGTTCTCTGGCGAGTTACCGAACTCAACGGCCTAGTCTTATGCAGAGGAGCGTAAGCAGCCATGCTCTGATGAAGAATGGGGTCCACCACCCCGTTTCTGCGCTATTTGCTGAGTTGTTGGACTCGGAGAACGGTCCGGTTCGGAGAGTTTACAGTACTGGTGATTTACAGGTGACCTCCATATCCACTTTCATACGTGTCATACTTCACTTTGCAGAGAAATAGTAAATACTAAATAGTAGGTAGTAAGTAGTAACCAGCGTAATTATCAGCTGATTCGCTGCCCATGCAGTACTCTGTATTCTCAGAAACTCTTCAACTGTTCAGTGTTCACCAGGGTTTCAAAATTCATATTAAATAATTAATACATACATGATAGATTTGTTTATAAAATAGTTAATCATATCCATGCGTAATCCAACTTTGAAAATCCGCTGCCCTTCATATTTTCCATTAGTTATGCATAAAAAAAATATGCAAATTATGCGATGCATTATCTCATATTCTGTTAATTAATTTGATGTTTGGGGAACAATATTCATTTTACTAATTACCTTCGCTTGTAATAAATTTGAGCTAATAATGTTCATTTTATTATTTCCTTTTAAATATTAGTTATTGAATGATGGTTTTGTTTTAATATGTTGGTGCAGAGAATTAAGGGAATGCAACATAATCATCAGTCAGATAGTCCATTGTCAAGCGAAAGTAGCATGATCATAGAAGGAATGAGCAGAGCCTGTCGTTATAGCCCGGAGGAGAAGAAGGTGAGGATTGAGAGGTATAGAAACAAGAGAAATCAGAGGAACTTCAACAAGAAAATTAAGGTTTACTCTCTTTTCAAATTATCTTTGTGTAGTTTTTTCCTGTTCAATGGAATTTTTTAAAAAATATCTCTTCATGGTATACAAACCAATATGCCAATAAAACATTTCTTATATTTCTTTAAAAGAAAAAGAGAATTTGGGAGTTGAGAAGAAGCACAAGCCACAAATGATGGACAAAACTAGACCGTCCTTTTGTGTCAAGTCCCATCCTGAAAAACTACACCGCCCTTTTGAATTTTGCTTCATGAAGTTTTATTCGAATCATAACCAAGGTTGAAGCAAAAGTTAAGCATACAGTAAAAACAGTCTGTTTGACAAATCCTGAATGGAAAAATGAAGTGACATTTTCAACATAATAGGAGGACCATAATTTGTTCCCCTTATGCTTTGCACATCAGTGCCCTGGTAGCTCAGTGGCCGCACAAAATTTAAATGATTGTGCTTATAGTTAATTCCAGTTTTATTATAGGGAGATTGTGTATTTCTACAGGTCCTGAAATTTCGCAAGTAGGAACCTGTTTTAGGGTCCGATATTTGTCTTTTTCTCTAAAGCTACAAGGAAACCTGTTTCTGTCAAAACTTTAATTAAAGAAAAGGATCATTTAGCGCATATAAATAACTACCCTTTTGCTTTATATTGCTATCCAACATAGTGTACTATAACTAATTAACTATTGAACTATGATGATCACTAATCACAGTGAAAATGTTAACTCCAAGGTTTTGATTTTTGTTCGTGAAATCAGTATGCTTGCAGGAAGACATTGGCAGATAGCAGGCCACGCATCAGAGGAAGATTTGCTAGGAATGAAGAAATTGACAAAAATACAGTTCAGTGGAGCCATATAGGTGGTGGAGAGGAAGAAGATGAGGAAGATGAAAATTGGGTCAACTTCTTTGATACCTTAGTTGCTGCAAGTCTTGTTCAGGAGCCTCAAGATAATTCCTCATTAGGTCTAATGTTTTAGGATAAGTGAATGTTGACTGTTGAGTGTAGCTAGTTAATTTGTTTCCTTCCCTTTTTTAAGTATTGTGGTGCAATTTATATCAAAGTAGGTAATGTAAATATAGTTATTTCAGTCATGGATGTGACCGTCTGCAATTTTTAGACTTTAATCTAGGGGTGAAGTTTTTGGCTACCCTTTGTCTTTTTATGGACTCAGCAGTCTTGTATTATTGAATCTGAATTATAGCCACTTGTACTTGGGCTTTCTTTAAGATATTTTTATATTCTATATCCTTTTTGTTTATGTGTTTTATTATATACACTAATGTTAGACACATTATTGGTATGCCCCGGTTAAATCTTCACCAGTCACAAATTTAACTAGACCCTTTTTTCAAAAGAAAAAAATTAAATGACTCAAATTCAACTGAGCCTTACCATGTTGATGACTTGTGAGACGGAATTCGGCGTGTCTCACATTTTTCATTGTAAGAGGTATTGTGAGGCGTTGATGGTGACAATCACTCAGTTCTTTCCAATGGATTTCTGGTAAGTGACAACAGTGAAGTGCTCTGGGTTTGTCTTCAAGTTCACTCAATAAAGGATTTTTACTTGACAAAAGCATGCCACTCTTGGAATATTAGCAGTACTTAAGCACCCAAAGGGGCAAACAATTACCTTCTTGGCCATTGTTGGTAATGGGAGAGGGGCTCTGCCTCTGTCATGACTTTCGTTGGGTGGAGCATATTGCGATGGTTCTATTGCAACTATGAAGATAGAATCTTGTGAATTGTGATAATAAAGCTTTGAAAAGGACTAGAAGAAGTCAAAAAGCGCGGAATTGGAGAGGCACAACACAACACAAGCCAAGTCCTTAGCAGAGTTGAGCTTTGGATAATGCACTTTCCTCAAGCAGTCAAGCCCCGAGTCAAAATCAGGTCTTTTCGTGATGAACTTCACTTGGCATTATCCGAAGTCAAACATAGAACACAAAGATCACAATTCACAAATGTGAGAACCTCAATGGGATTATAATTAACACACCAAGCAGCGATCATAAAAGTCAGAATAAGATAACCACTCATTTTAAGTTATCTTCAATCTGGCTGCGGATTTTCACTTTTCTGCTATGAAGAACCGAAAGTTGCAAATTCCATTATTAACCTGATGAAACAGAACTTTGAAGTTCAATTATTTCTTTGGATCACCATTCACCACTACCGCCTTAAGCAAAAAGGTTGAAGAAAAAACAGTATTTAAATCAACCAGTTTTTTCATCTTTTGTGTTCTAGCATGCAAAGCAAACTCCTCAGTTTTTTTTTTTTTTTTCCTTCTTCAGGTGAGCTACATCCTCTTTTCATGTAGCCAACTTTATGAATTGCTTTTTTGGGTTACATACTTACAAGTTGCAATCCCAATCACCAATTTAAACAAGTTGCAGTCCCAAAAAATTAGCTTTCTTTCTCTACTTTTCATTAATGTTTAATGTGAATCCGTACATAACAAGTTGAGGGTTTTTTGTTTTTTTTTTTGAAGGTGAGAGAAACAAGTTGATGGATTATTCGCAGTTATTATAATTGGAGTATCATGAGACTCTGAATCAAAGTTTCCTCTCCCAGCTAAAGGCTATAGCTCCTCAAGCAAAACATGCGAAGGTGGGGAAGGACGGCCCTATTCATCTTTGTCTGCCGGCGGTGTGTTAGCCACTAGCTTTGTGGGCGGCTTTTTAATATCCTAAAATGTAAACAAAGATACGTGAAAAAGTAAAATCCAATGACTGTTTGGTCTTATTTTTGTGTATATAGAAATACTAAAGCGTAAAATAGCTTTCGTGAAGTGCTCTCATCGAAACGCGTTATATCTTCAAGCATAGCTAATTTTGACATCAATCTTGTGAAAATTTCAAGCTTCTATCCGAATTATGATTAGTAGAAAATTCTTAACTGCCTATTCAAAAGTTGGCCAATAACAAGAACATAAACTGAACTTTAAATGTCAGTTTTTACATATACACAGAAAGGAGGCGATGTTGGTGACCACAGATGCCACAATGGCTTCCCCTTACATTGGACGCAGAAAACCACACTTTGATCCTCTAAAATGGGAAACCCACCCCCTTCAACAAGAAAGGATAAATAATTGAATTGTTAAAGATACATAGATAATGGATGCCATGATAATGAGCTACAAGCTATAAATGCAACGCCTACAAGGTTGGAAAAGGCTTTCTAAATCATGATGACAAATGGTTGATCACGCAAAAAGAACAAGCTAGAGGGGCCGCTTCCAAAACTATTATAACCCGTTAAACACAAATGCTGCCTAAGAACCAAAAAAAAAGGCATGAAAGTGATAAATTATTATAAAAATTAACAGCACATGGGCAGCAATATGATCTGTTGGTGCACCAGGGGCCAGCAGCAGTTGGAAGTGTCCATAATGATTAATGATCTTCTTATTAGCATTTTTTTAGTTTTTTCTTTTCTTTTTTTGAGGGGGAAGTGTGATAATTTCCTTTGAAAAGCCTCCCTCACACCAGTTTTACGTTTTAACGAAGAGAAGCAAATCACTATTTAACAGCAAGTGAGCAGCCCACATGTAGCAGAGATCGAAACTTCCTTCCGTGTTCCTTTGGGAAGTAGAGGGGAAGGTGGTTTAAACTGATGCTTCTTCTAATTAACTTAAAAAAAATGAAAAGCTTTTTTTGTTCCCCACTACGTAGAGTAGAGCGTTGGATGAGTGGGTTATCTCTCAATTTTTCTAAGATTTAAAATTAAATTAAGTGAGAATTTGTTTAACCTGTTTGGGGCGGTAAAAGAGATAACGGTACAGCAAGACTCGTCATTTCGGTGATGACAAATGTTACTGAAACTAGCCGAGTCTAGGGGTGTAATCGGTCCGGTTCGGTCCGGTTTTCACCCCAAACCGGACCAAACCGAATATGGAATCTCGGTTTTGTTCGGTTCGATTTTTGAAAATTTTGAGATTAAAACCGAGTCAAACCGAACCGGTCTGATTCGGTTCGGTTTGGTCGGTTTAGTCGGTTTGGACAGAAAACCTGCAAAAGTCAATTTTTTGTATTTTAACAAGAAAGCAACCAGAAATTATGCACATATAACCAAATTAACCAAAACAAAATACAAATAAATTATCCTAATACACATAAAATCTGTAAATCAATAATTAAATATCAAATGTAACAATTTATTCCAAATTTCAATGTTGATTAAAATTCTAAATTATAACAAATAAATCAACAAATTACATATCATCCAAAATCATAAAATATCCAAATTACAGCAATAAATAAATCAACAAATGAACTTTTAAAGTTCTTCTAAATTACATATCCAAAATCAAAAAAAATCCAATCTAAATTACAGCAAAAAAATCAGCAAATTACATATCACCAGCAGCCAGAAAATATCCCAATTACAGCAGCAAATGAACTTCTAAAGTTCTTCCAAATTACATATCCAAAATCAAAAAAAAAACCAATCTACATTACAGCAAAAAAATAAGCAAATTACATATGACCAACAGCCAGAAAATATCAAAATTACAGCAGCAAATGAACTTCCAAAGTTCTTCCAAATTACATATCCAAAATGAAAAAAAAACCAATCTACATTACAGCAAAAAACTCAGCAAATTACATATCACCAGCAGCCAGAAAATATCCAAATTACAGCAGCAAATGAACTTCTAAAGTTCTTCCAAATTACATATCCAAAATCAGAAAAAATCCAATTTAAATTATAGCAAATGAACTTCTAAATTACAGCAAATATCCAATCCTTCTCCTATTGCTAATTTGCTGCTGCATAAACAAGCATCCCTTTATTAGATAAACTTTGATAAACATTAAAAAAAAAAAAAAAAAAAAAAAGTCAGTAAAAAATTGAAATGAAATTTACCCATTGAGGTTGACAAAAACACTTCAAGAATCCTTGTGAAGTTCAGTGACAAATGTTGAAATCTCTAATTAAATTGTCATAGAAAAATATATTAATCAGCTAGATTTCAATTTAAGTCTAAGAGAATTATAAAAACCAAATATAAGTGTAAGAGAATTACCAGATTCAATTTGTTCTATCTCATTCATTTGGCTGCGAAGATCAATTGGCTTGTTAGGGTGTCTTAGCCAATTCTGAGTACAAATTAAAGCCTCAACAGTTGTAGGCAATAATGAACTTCGAAATTGGTCTAGAACCCTACCCCCAGTACTAAACGCTGATTCAGAGGACACTGTTGATACAGGAATAGGCAAAATATCCTTAGCAATATAAGATAAAACATGATATTTATCTTGCTTCCCTCTCCACCAGTTAAGGATATTAAACTCATCATGCTGTTCTTCAACATCATCCTCTAAGTACCTTTCCAATTCAGATTTCCTCATATCTTTTTGCTGACTCCGCCTCTTTATCTGATATCGTAAGGCCACACTTGTAGTTTGATCACTACTTCCCACAGAGGGCATGCTCACACTACTAGAATCCTTTGAGTCATTAGGGATAGGATACAAACTTGAATAAGTTTCAAAGAGCCTATGCAAAACCTCCTTTAATTTCTCTAGCATATGACCTCCCTGTTCTCTACCATACATATCTTCAAAACAGAATTCCACAAATGCAAGCTTATATCTTGGATCAAGCACCACAGCCACAAACAAGAAGTAATTCATGTTATGCCCATCATCCCAATATTTATCAAATTTTCTTTGCATTGATTCAGCCATAGACCTCAATACAATATCACCACATTGCATCCAGTTCTGTAAGGTCAGCTTGATTTCACACAGTTTTTCAAAAAATGCATTTGCTGTAATATGCAAAGAGCCAGAGAAATCAAGGGTAACCTCATAAAAAATCTGCAGAAACTTTATAAACACACGTGCACGTTCCCAATCATCTGAAGTTGGAGGGAAATCATTACCAAAAGAAAGTATATAATGAGGATCATCATCCTCAAGCCGTGTAAAAGCCTTCTCAAATTTTACAGCAGCTTCTAACATTAGATAAGTTGAATTCCATCTTGTTGGACAATCAAGACACACAGAATGCTTACATTCTATATTTGTAAAATCAATAGCTTGCTTAAAAACAGCCATCCTAGAAGGAGATGCCTTCACATACTTAACTGCTGCCCTAATTCTAGCAATTGAAGGGTCTATCTCTTTTAAACCATCACTAACAATCAGATTTAAAATATGAGCAGAACACCTCAAATGCATGAATTCCCCTTTCAAGATAGTGCCATTCCAATCATTTAACCTCCTAACCAAATATGCAAGGGCAACAGTGTTTGAGCTAGCATTATCTACGGTTATAGTGCAAACCTTAGAAATGCCCCAATCCTTAATTGTCCTCTCTAGAGCTTTCCCTATTGTATCCCCTTTATGATCAGATATTAAAGAGAATGACAATATTTTCTTATTTAACTCCCAATTACAACCAATGTAATGCGCAGTCACACACATATAATTGAAGTTTTGAATAGATGTCCAAGTGTCAGTTGTAAGACAAACCATTTGACCAGAAGATGAAAAATAATTTTTCAGTTGCTGCCTCTCATCCAAATACAGTTTCATGACATCTTTAGCAACAGTTATCCTAGAAGGAACCTGAAACTTTGGTTGTGCTACATGCATAAAGTTTCTAAAACCTTCATTCTCCACAAACTTAAATGACAATTCATCTGTACATATCATCCTAGCAAGTGCATGTCTACATTCTTCTTGACAAAAAGAAACCAACTTCATTGTCTTCTCATTCCCCTCATCTTCCGGTTTAGACATATAACCAACTTGTCTTTGTTTCTTATCAGTTTTTTTATTACTAGGATTTATTGGACAAACAGGCAAATGAGACTTCATAGATGAAGTCCCATTCTTACCAGAAGCAGCTGCATAAGACTTCCCACAATAGTTACATGCAGCTCTCTTAGAGTTTTTAATCCTAGTAAAATGACTCCAAACAATAGACCTGATTCTAGAGCTAGAGGATGCATTAACTGTTACCTCGGTGCCTTCTTGGTTGTCATCAATTTGCATTTGACTGCTATTATCATCTAGATTACTTCCCACAAGTGTGCCCGTAGATTGGATTGTTCCATGGGGCATGACTTCAAATTCTTTATCCATATTCCAAGTTGCACAAGCTGTTCCATTAGTAATGTTCCATTAGTAATTGTAGCAGCTACTAATCAGTCTAATATAGCCAAATAAGTTTTACTAAATGGGAGAAAAGTAAATAGTCAATATAACATGACAGCTAATAGTGCATTTTCAAGTGCAATTTTACTGCACTATAACAATCAAATGATAAGCAAATAGCATACAATATATTTATAGGCTAGAAAGCAAAAGGTTCAGCAGGTATGCTAAGCCTACGTAGCTTATGAACCCCAAAGAAAAAAAGAGAATCAAAGAGAAGGATACTAGAACATTTTCCACTGACTGATAGCTTCTCACTGCTGAGCTAACCCCATGTACAATTGTTCTAATGCTCAACTTAGTTATCTATTTTGGACAAGTGAATCATTTTGTTAAGACTCTCAAGTGGAAAATTTAATCTAGCAACAATAACATAAATAGTACTTATCCAAGAACAATAATAACAACTTATAACTTACAACTTAGCTTAATTATCATAAGATAATAAAGTACTTATGGCTCTCTAATCCACAAGCAATGCTTCTTCCTAATATTGCCATTGCCAGTATTATCATCCAAAACTAACCCTCCATATACATCACAATATCTTTCCAAAGTACCACTTAATAAGAAACCGACAATGGTCACTTGTGGCTAGCCAATCAGTTGCCACTGATTTATTTATTTTTATTTTTTTTCTGATAAATCAGAGTGCAATTAGTTAAGCAACAAAACAAACAAAATAAACTGCACAAAAAGGGTTAAGTCTGTCAAGAGACTCAAGACACAAAGAAAACTACCTCAAGTCAAGATACTCCCTCTTACTCCCCATCTCTTGCATAAATCCCTATTTATATCACTCTTATCAAAACAAGAAGACAGCAACTTATGTCTTAACATCATCAAAGCCCAAATTTGTGTTTCTATGGAAAAAGAATTCCCATAACTTCTCCTATTCCTTTAACACCAAGTATTGTAGGTGGTAGCTTTCCAAGCTAGACAAAGAATCATATGACTCAAAATAGTTAAGCATTTTAAAGATACTAGAACAATCTTCTCTTAGTAGACAATCTGTCTAATGTAGCCAGCCAACATATTAAGTTGTGTTTGGGAATGGAAAAAGCATTCCAGGCAAGTTTTCCACCAAGGTACCATATAATGATGCTGTCTGATTGCATCCCAAGTGGAAAAGAGATGGAAGACACCTAAATTTCCAGCAGACCAAATTATTTGATCTAATTTTGTGGTGTCTAACTCCATAACAGAACATTCACCCAATAGAAGACAGCACACACTACTCACTTTTGCACAATGAGAACTACCTGCCTCAAAGATAATCCATTGGCCAGGTATATTCAATGAAGTTGTATTATGATAAATAATTTTACTTAGTCAAATACAAAACAGTACACCATGGCACAGATGATTTATAATTCTTGAGGTTATGCAGCATTCATAGGAACATTATTAAGACAACATATAAACAGAAAAAATAAACCAGAACTTCATTATAAACAGAACTATATGCAAGAATCCAAGACAACACTATTAATGCAAGAATCCAAACAGAAAAAATAAATTAAGACAACACTATTAACAAGTCATTCTACTTCATTATAAACAGAACCAGAACTTCGAACATAGTGAATAAATAAACCAGAACTAGAAATTCAACATATAAACAGAAAATCCCAGGATGTGAAGTCACAGACTCACAGGACAGACTAATGAGAACAGGCGAGACAATATTGATGAGTTTTCTGATCATTCTTGTGCAACTTAGCTGCCTTATTAATTTAATTAAACATCCATAAACTATATGTCATATGAACATCACAACTCACAAGAGGTCGAACATCACTAAAACAGGAAGAGCTCGATACTCGAGAGCAACAAACCAGAACTAGAAATTGAAGGTATATCCAACATATATCGACAGAAATGAAGGAGTATTGAACCTATAACCAGAGAAATTGAGGTCACAAACTTACAGTACCTTATGAAGAAAAACCTAATCGAATGATTCTTGGCCAAAAGCTTCTCCACGATGGCGGCGACGGCGAGGCGGCAAAGGCGACGACGACGAGGCAGCACAGGCGACCACGGTGACGGCTTCAAGTCCCAGTATGGAGGATAGTCAGAGAATGGGAGGGCGAGAGTTGAGAGAAGGAGAGAAGGAGAGGAAGAAAGGGGAGGATTTCTGATTTGGGGGAAATAGTCGAGGAGAGTTAGGGTTAGGGTGGGAAAGGCAGACTTCAGAACACTAAAACGACGTCGTTTCCCTTATACTCGGTTCGGTCCGGTTTATCACCGGTTTTTCTTCATAGGAATCGAAAACCGAACCGAATGCTTCGGTTTTACTAATTTTCAAACTGAAAACCGAATCATGTCTCTTGGTTCGGTCCGGTTTCCTCCGGTTTGGTCCGGTTCGGTCGGTTTTAGCGGTTTGGCTGACTTCCCTTACACCCCTAGTCACTACTTACTCAGTAGTCAAGTAGTCACTAGTGAGAAAAAAGACTGAAACAATCGACGTAGATGATTGTTCTGAAGTTACAACAACTACATACACGATAAATATGTCGAATTATGTTAAAATTTTAATTTTATACAAATTTTGCTGTTTAACCTTTTATGACTTATAAATATTGAGTCCTAAAGGTCTGTGTACTGTGCTACAAGAGAAAAATACACCAAACTTTTTATTCACGTACTTTGATATATAAGACAGCAGAAAGTCCAGAGTCCATGACTGAAAGAAATTCTACTTGAGTTTGCAATATGGCAAAGTTATTAAAACTCACCCATCCATGACTACCATATAAAAATGCAATTTTGAGAAGTGACCAAAACAAGTCATTCAAACTTTCCTACGTATTCACTTGGTAGAATAATTCAGGGAAGTTCCTATAACCTTAGCATTGGATATCAACTGTATTATATTTGAACATCTGTAACAGGACCAGAGTATGTGACTTCAAAATCAACTCCTCGCTGAATATGAGTAAGTCATATATTAGCTTAAATATCATCAGAAATCTCCACGTGCCCTCTTTTAACATTTAGAATAAAAGATCCAGGTCAGAACAACTTCGGCACTTGCTTTAAACTTTTTCTGAGAATTCAATCGAAATGATATCTACCTACAATGGTTTTAAACATTAGTTTTGACTCAAACGTTTAAACCCGATGTAACTCTTCGACTTGGTCACTTGGAGGATCTTCAAGTATTACTAGACAACTTTGATATTTTACTCACTTTTAGCAATTGAACTGAAATATATTTGATTAAGTACTCCAACTAGCATATGAAAAGGAATGCATGGGCAAACTTTCCATGTAGAATTCTGGGCTAAAAATAATTGAGACTGCGGAAAAAAGCATTTGAAATTCACAAACCTCCATTCTCACATACGAATTGCAGTCTGATTCAATGGCCTCGTACAGTTACTAATTTGGAAGTCTTCAAAAATGGGTTACCCGAATTGAGGAGAGTAATTCTTGTATCAACCCGGTGCGACATTAATTTTGAACCTCTTTGGTTTCTACCGAATCTTTTGTAACTTCCTAAGAATTTGTTTTCGCTTTTAATTCATATATGATTTATTTAAGATTTGGATTTACGTTTTTATCTGTTTCATTTTCGGTTTATGATTAATTATATAAACTTACATTTTTTTAACTGATAAACTTAACTATTTTTTATTTTTGCAATAATTTATTATCTTACAAACTAGTATGAACTCCTTTTTACTTCCCTTTTTCTATTCAAATCCCTTCAGTTATAATTGCAATCGTTATTTATTTACAAGAAAACAAAAAAAAAGTGAACTAAGCATGAACTCCTCCTAAACTAGAACCGTGCTTGACAGTTGATAAAGAGTATTACTTTGAATCCATCTTGCTTGTGTTTTTTTTTTAGAGGTTTCTTAGATATTTTTAGTATTTATGTAGTATGACATACTACATAGGAGTAACCAATAAATGAATGATATGTGTATAAATTAACTGCTTTTAAGTTTGTTTAAAAAATTAAATAAATTATATTTTATATATAATAAAATATGAAAATTATATATGCTTGCCACCTCAGTGTAGTATGACATACTTACGTAGTATCATAGAATCCCGATTTTTTTTGATTGTGGTCTTTGTTTTATTTTTCTTCTTTTAGATTTATTTTTTCCTTGTCCTCCATAGCTCTCCCACGGCCCCAACCCGGTCCTATCATAAAAAAAGATGATATTTCATTTGCATATGTTTCTTGGCAATAAACTTCAAAGATAACAGTAAAGCCTAATTTTGGATGGGAAGTTGAAAAAACTCGAACCAAATTAAGATCCCAGAATATGCAGTAAATTTCAAATTAAGCCTAATCGGAAAGAAAAACTCGCTGGATCAAAAGCGCCATCTCGACATTTTTCAAACCGAGCATATCAAAGCGCAAATTGCCAATTTACAATTTCAACCTTAGACTAAATATATCCACGTCATCAATCCGCCCACACTCCTATCTCCCATCTAAACCGTCCACAAAAATCCATCGACCGTCCAAAATGCCTTACAAAAATCATTACACGGATCGACCAGGTCGCGTCGACACCATCACTTGCTTTAAGTATCCAACCAAAAAACTTGGCCGCATTGAAAGACAAGAAGAACACGCAAAGCTCATTTCTGTAACATCTCAAGGTACTTGTTCACTCCGATTCCTTTTCTCTTTGTTTCGCATCCTGTCTCAACCGGTGGTATTCTTTTATTCTTCTGCTTCTTCATTGAATTTAATTTGTTTAATTTGAACGAAATTAACTGAGAGCTCTTGAAGCAGATGTCTGGACGTGGAAAGGGAGGTAAGGGTTTGGGCAAAGGAGGGGCAAAACGTCACCGTAAGGTGTTGCGGGATAACATTCAGGGGATCACAAAACCAGCAATTCGGCGCCTGGCTCGAAGGGGTGGCGTGAAGCGTATTAGCGGTCTCATCTATGAAGAGACTCGTGGAGTTCTCAAGATCTTTCTGGAGAACGTGATTCGTGATGCCGTTACATACACAGAGCACGCTAGGAGGAAGACCGTAACCGCCATGGATGTGGTCTATGCCCTCAAGCGCCAGGGGAGAACTCTATACGGATTTGGGGGTTAGGGGTTTTTCTTATTGCTTTTCACAATTTGTTGGGTGTGCAAAAGTCTTGCTGTCAAGAAAAATAGCAAGGATATATTGTGGATTGTTAACGGTTGTGTTTGGGGGTATTCAGTGTGGCTAGGATAGATTAATTATATTTAGATGTGTATGTCGAGATTACTGCCTATGGCAGTTCTGTAATCTAACTTCTGTATTCCAATGTGGAAAATTGTGTTTTCCTTTTTATATCTCTGAATCAGCCTGTTCATTTTTGTACTCCTAATTTCCTAGGAAATGTACGAACAATTCCCAATGAAGCATGATCAAGCTCAATGCACGAGTTTGTTTGTTGACTACATGGGCTTCTTGGGAAATGTTGAGGACTCTGTTGAGTTTGTTGTCAAAGACAGAAAATGGGCTTTGTCTGAACGGGCCGAATCTTTAAGGGAATTTGGGTATATAATGAAAATACCGCAACAGTTCGCACCCAAAATCCATCCCTGTTCATCCAAAACAAGGCCATAGGCCCATTATAAACCTTGAGCCAAATCATGACATTCATCACATTTATTAGCATATATGAATTACCCGAAGAAAATTCACATTTGGAAAACCTTTTTAGTGTCCATTTTGTTTTTTCCTCCTAAGAAACAAACAACAGAACAAGAGGGCAAAAGACTACTTAACAGGCTAACAGCCACAGAAGTCAAAACAAAATTCTTATAAATTATGAACCATTGCCCACTCAATACTTAAAAGCGTAAAGCAAAACCCATTCTGCTAAAACACTAAACTACCATATCCATAAGTGAACTACAAGGGATTTCACATGCTTAATCAGTCCTTCTCTCGCCTCTCTTTCAATACAAGGACTTCAACAAATCAGTGTTATGGTGTTAACTCTCTCCCAAAGCCCATGGCCTCAGTTTGTATATCCAACTGCATCAACAATACCCATCAGGCCAACCTATGCGAACCTCTATAGCTGGCCGGAATCTGACGCAGAATTCATGAAGAAGATATGTTGTAACGTGAGTATGGGCCCCCATTCACAGCCTAGAGTTGTTGACAGCCTCTCTTGCCGGCAAATGTACTTGAGGAGCTACACATTCTCAAGGAAGAAAGAGGGTGTCATTGAGAAAACCCTTAAGTGCTTGAGACGAGTAAGTCAGAGAGTGGTTTTTGGTTGTGGCCGAATTAGATCATATTGTAAGGGACGGAAGAAAGAGTATTTGATGCTTCGAAGGGCTAAGGATGCATCTTGTTCTGCCTTGTTCTCCATGTTTCGTTGGCTGCTGTCGTGCTTTGCAAAAGTGCAAAGGTGGATGTGGCTGATCATCGAGAAAACCCTTAAGTGCTTGAGCCGAGTAAGTCAGAGAGTGGTTTTTGGTTGTGGCCGAATTAGATCATATTGTAAGGGACGGAAGAAAGAGTATTTGATGCTTCGAAGGGCTAAGGATGCATCTTGTTCTGCCTTGTTCTCCATGTTTCGTTGGCTGCTGTCGTGCTTTGCAAAAGTGCAAAGGTGGATGTGGCTGATCATCGTGCAGATTTATAATCTAGTACTCCAATTGCAACTCACATATTGAATGTATCAACGCATGCACACGATCAAAGAGCATGTCTATTTTTAAAGTTTAAATCGTTAAGGTTTCCCTGCGTTTTCTAATAGAATTACTCTGTTAAAATTTCGACCAAAATAAATTTATGTGCACAATGTTTGTGAAATCATTCCCTTGTCTTCACTCTCCAGTACGAAGTAAAATGAGAGGTTATATTTGCAAGAATATTTATGAATGTCGCCTCCAGAAACGATATAATGAATATGGGTTTTTTTTATTTTTAGTTAGGAAGCTTTCGATTTTCCTTTCACAAGCCGGCCAACGCACATAGTGAATGAACAAAAAGCGTTATAACAAAGTACAAAAGAAAAAACAAAATATGCCAATAACAGTTTAACAGTAGCAATAGATATCCAAATCAAACCTTGTCACAAGACGTAATTCTGTTTCTCTTTTTTTTCCCCCTATATATTAGCTCTCGAAGATGAATTTACAAATTACAGTGATGTTGGGCTCTTAGTGCCTTAGTAGGTAAAAAGTGATGGTAGCCGAAGATAGTGGAGGTGGTGGGTATAGATTGGTGTGACAAAGTGAAATCCACCATGGTTTCAAGTCATGGAATTTGTTATTACCCCAGTTACCTTAGACTTCTCATGAAAAGGATGTGCACCAGTTCAGGAGCGCAAACAAGTAATCCATAAAGAGAAGATGCTAATCTCTAATGGAGTTAACAGAAAAAGAAATTTTGTTTTGGTGTGTTGTGCATTGGCGTTTGTCAAAATTATTTTTTTTGTCCTTTGATCATGTTTTTGATTCATACATGTGACCAAGATAATAATTTCAGGAATACTACAAATAATCATTGCAGACAGCGAATGCAACCAATTTCTTTTAACAAAAGAACACTATTCAATATTTATCCCTTAAATTTTAATAAATTTTCATTTTCATCTCAAATATTTTAGAAGAACTTTTCCAAGATTGCAAAAAAAAAAAAATTGCGTTAATTTCTGTTGTAAAGGGCAGACAAAAAGTGCAGAAAAATTAAAAGCAAAAGTTTTGGAGTCGAGGTAACGCAAAGCAAAGTCCATAATATTCAAATATATAATCAAAGGCCAGACCGAGTCAACGAAGGACATACACATAATAATTCGGATTTATCGCAGAACTTAATATAAAATGGTTTTTGTCTGGAAAACTGAGAGTGTGAGAGAGAGGAGCGTAATATATGCATATAAACTCTTGTAACTCAGTAAGGACGTAATATTGGGAATCTATCATACAAAAACACGAAAACAATAAAATAAAGAAAGAAATAAACTGAAATAAGTGATAGATGGATGAAACCAAAGAAATGCGACTCACATGAACAGAAAATAAAAAATAACAAAACACAAACATGCTGCAATCTGCGAGGCCATTTCAGAGACGCAGCATGCTTGGTAATTCGCTAACTCAATTGTGCCACCTCCTCTCCTGTACAAAAAAGAAACCTGACTCCGTAAAACAGTTTCATTGGAGAATTTTGCTAGTTTTTAAAATTCTGATTTTTCTATAACCGACAAAGTACCTAAAGGATGTAGTTGCACTCATTTTTCAGGATATTCCAGTTACAAATCAAACAAGCCACTCATTGTATAAGGAGCTGATAAGTTACCAAGAAAGCAAGCAAATTCTAGTTTTCAAGTCTTTCGTTCTAAAAAATCCAAAGAGCCACAATCTTCTGTGAAGGGGCAAACAGCTTCTGATCAGAAGACAAACCAGAAAAATGATATACTAGAGTAGCATAATACAGAATATAGAAGTTAGGATTTCCAAAGTCACCTCCCCTCAGACTTCACCAGTTGTGAGAATACTCTACTCATAGAAACACCAGACAGATCATCCACACTTGAAGCTTCAAATTGTGCAGCAGAAACACTTGCATCATGGTTCAAATTGTTGACCTGCGGAGAGAGCTCACCAATCATATTGGTACTATTTTCTTCTGGATCACCTTGAACAACTGCCTCCTGAAGTTGGAGTGCATACTCCAAATTCCACAAGACATCTCCCATAGAAGGCCTGTCAACACCAAAGTCAGCCAAGCATTTTTCGGCAGTTTCCCCAAACTTCCTAAGAGAATCTGGTCTAATTTTTCCAGCAAGTGTTGGATCTATGATTTGATCCAATTGCCCTCTTTTCTGCCATTTCATTGCCCATTCTGCCAAGTTCACCATTTCCCTAGGAAGGGATGGATCTATAACAGGTCTTGCACATAAAACCTCAAACAAAACTACCCCAAATGAATACACATCTGACTTCTCTGTTAATTGTTGCCTCCTGAAATACTCAGGATCAAGGTATCCAAAACTCCCTTTGACTGCAGTGCTCACATGCGTCTGATCAATTTCAGGCCCAGTTTTTGATAGCCCAAAATCAGCAACTTTAGCCATAAGATTCTCATCAAGCAGGATATTTGCAGACTTCACATCACGGTGAATAACTGCTTTAGCATAGCCAGTATGAAGGTAATGCAGTCCTCTAGCTGCTCCAATGCATATCTCAAGTCTCTCCTTCCAACTTAAGCTTGGCAGACCTGAACCATAGAGATGACTCTTGAGAGTTCCCTTCTCCATATATTCATATATCAAGATCATTTCATTCTTTTCATCGCAATAGCCAATCAATGACACCAGATGACGATGGCGGAACTGAGACAGCATTTCAATTTCAGTTCGGAACTCTGCAAGCCCCTGCTGGGACCTGGGATTTCCCCTCTTAACTGCCACTGTTGTGCCGTCATTTAGTACTCCCTTGTATACTTTTCCAAAACCACCTATCCCAATAACCAAACTCTCATCAAAATTGCTTGTAGCCTCCTGAACTGCCAGAAAAGGGATTCGATACCCGATGTTTGAAGCAACACTACCTGTCGTGACATTAGAATATTTACTTCCCATGGTGTGAGAAGTTCCATCATTCATGGATATAGGAACCCATGTCTTTGAAAGGCGTTGTCGTGCCAACCTTCTTTTTCTGCATAGTATAAAGAAAACTCCAGCCAAGACCACTGCACCAACTGTTCCAAGACTCACACCCACTATCATGCCAACTTTCTTCTTTGAGTTCGTGTTAGAACTATTGATAATCATAGCTGTCGATGCACTGAGACTGCCCAAAGAATCGTTCATTTTCATGATCTCCAGGCCATTCAAAATGGCATTTGGGTAATCACTATTAATAGTAGAAGGGCCAATACTTACACTAAACTTATTGCTGACAATTGAGGGTGTAACCAGATCCATGTAATATGGAGCAGCCAAAGCATTAATTAAATTGCTGAGATCAAAATTCTCAGCAGCCATCCAGGAGTTGATGTAAACATTGAAATAGAGTTGATTGAGACTGGTACTCACTATATCACAGAAGTGCAGTCGAACTAGGTATCGAAATCCAGGATCCACATCAAACTGCCAGGTTACATTGAAATTACTATGGGGATCATTCTGCGAGTTCATCTCTGTGAGAGTACCATACACAATCGGTGGAGCAGTATTTTGTGTTGCCCCAGCTTGTACATACTTAACCGCCCCAATATTTGAAGCTTTAGTGGCAAGGTTAGGTTGTACTAGGAAGCTTTGGTCTTGAAGCCAATTTCGATTAAGGGTGTCATTTTCAAAGGAGACTATTGGACCACCCATGTTAATCCTCCAAACTGTCTCCAATGCCTCTGTCAACAACCCAGAGTAACTCCCTGATGGACTTATGGTGTTAGCATGATCAGCAATGAGATCATCAGGAACAGAAACAACTTCGATGGCATTCACGAAAGCAATGGAATTGTTGGAAGGGGTAAAGGTGATCTCTAGGGTGTCTGAGGTCACATTGACAGAGTATTCCTTCATAACAGAATTTTTCTGCACAGTGAAGTTACTGAGAAGGATATTCTTTTGGGTGGTAACAGCAAAATTTGCAGTACTCAAATTGTAATTTCCATATACAAATGGATAAAAATAAAGTCGAATCCAATGTCTCCCTTTTTGGTTGATTGAAAATGTGTACTTTGAGGATCCACTGAAGATTCTTGCCGTTTGATACAGAGAAGAATCAAAAAAGGAAGTGATTGGTTTTGAAGAGGTATTGGCAAGAATATCCCGCTGGGTTGAAAGGAGTTTCTCAAATAAGTTATCTGCTGCGAATTGGCGGTCACCTACTGTAGTATTGGCAGGTGCTGCACAATCTATAAGGTAATTGTCTACTGGAACGAACGTAGCAGAAAAGCAAATCAAGGGGAAAACTGATAAGACACAGATAAAGAAGTCAAGTTTTCTACTCCCCATCATCGTGACTCCAAGGAATTCAAGGAAGACTAGTAAGATGTATTTCTTTTGCTTTTTTCCTTTTTTTTTTTTGCTTTTTTTTCTTTTTGCAGCTCTGGAATGTAATCCTAGGGCTCTGGTACAAGCAGGAAAAAGAAAAATAATGAACTTCTACTTATCAATCACAAATCCATAGACATCAAAAACCAGAAATAGAAATGAAAGAGGGAGAATGAAGATGAAGATGGCACCTTTAATACTCTTGAGAGCTCCAAAAGAAATACCCAAACATGCAAGCCCAGAGCAAATGACAAATCTGGGGTAACCTTCTGTTATTTTTGAAAGAAATTCAACGCGGACAATGAAATAAGAAGAACAAACGCATGTTCAGCAAGAATCTAGCTGAGCACAAGCTGGTATTAACTCGATGACAACCTTAGCTATTGACATATTCATGGATATTTTTTATGCATTAATTTATTAGGAAAAAACCTATAAAAACGAAACAGCGGAAACAGGGTCAAAAGGGTAGGAGCAAGAATGAAATACCGGCTTAAGCTTCAGAGGGCTGACCTGGTTTGGGGGTGAAACCATGACTGACGAATCTCATCTCTCTCTCCGATAAAATAACAGTAAATAGATAGAAAATAATATTAGAGTCTAGAGAGTAACTAGCTCGAAAACTATGGAATTTATAGCTACAGAGAAGAGGATTTATCATTTATTGCTATTATAATGGCCTTGGGAAGAAGAGTAAGTGAGCAACAGATAGCTGTTTTACAATACCTACTTTCTTTTCTTCTTGTGGGGTCGCTATGAGTATGAATCAACTGGATATGGGAGAGGTAAACTTGTGCCGGCGGTATACTTTGTCGCAATGCCTGTTCACAAAAATAACTGAAAGAAACTGTTAAATACAATGAAATTTCTCACTTAGCATAAAAAGATCATCAAAATTCCTCAAATTGGGGAAACGGTGATGCTTTTACTCCGAATCGGATATTTTCTTTTCGTAGCATTGTAAAATATGTTGTTATATCACGTCAATAAATAAACTGTTACACATGCAATAAATAATTAGTATTAGCAATTTAGGAAAAATAAATAAAAGTTCATTAGGTTATTGTCACGACTAATTGACTGAAAAAATATCATTTGTCAAAATATTAACTAAAATAAAATACTGTATAAACTTATTAGAGAAATTGGGTACTTTTGATTAATTTATTCATAGAAATACATATATGGTGAGACATACTACATTAATGTAGTGGGACAAATATTTAATTTGAGTTGTTCAACTTTTTATTTAGAAGGTGTCACGTTACTTTACAAAGTAGCATAACAACGAAAAACACGTTATTTTTTAAATAGTGTGACAAGGAGAAAAATGTTATTTTCATGTAGCATATTTATTTTGCAATTAAACATACAATTAAAATGTAGTGTCCTACTACATTAATATAATGTGACTCTAATAAAACTACTACTTTTAATGTAGTGTGTATCTCTTTATTCACATGTCCTAAATAAATTAATAAAAAGTATTATATTTCTGTACTAATTTTTCGTAAATACTTTGTAAATTTGTATCTTTTCACTCAATTAGCCTTTGGTGACATTATTCGTTTCCCATAGAAGTTGAAAGAGTACAAAAGACAGAATAAATAAGTTGTTTCAAGTAGGGGTGTAAGCCAAACCGTGAAAATTGGCCAAACCGACTGAACCGGAGGTAAACCGAGTCAAACCAAGAGAGACGGTCCGGTTCTCAATTTTTTATTTTTATTCTTTTTTTCTGAAAAACCGATTTGGTCGGTTCGGTTCGCGGTTTGACTAAAGGAAAACCGAGATTAAACCGAATCGACCCCTTCAATACGACATCATTTTGATTATTTGTGATTCTCCTCTCCGCCTTTCAATATGTCTTAGTCTCATGCGAATTCTAAAATCCTTAATCCTATCGCAGTCCGGCAGTCCCCATCGCTCTCCCTCTCCCTCTGACTCCTATCTCCATTTGTAATGAGCATTGAGACTCAAATATGGACTATCTCTCTCTCAATAGGTTTGGTTTCCTGTTCATCAGGGAAGCAAACACCGATTGGGGAGAGCAGTTCAATTGCTTTCGTTTCAAATATTTAAGCACCAAACCAACTCAAAACTCAAAACCCCGTGAAGAAAAAGAGAAGAAAATTGGAACCCCACCACTAGAAAATTCTTAAACCCATCAACACTAGCTGAGTTCATTCATCAATTTAGCATTGACCCTTTTCAATTCCCTTATGATTTCTTGCATTCTTTAACTCTGCAAAACATGGGTTGTGTTGGATCTTCTTAGACCAAAGGCGATGGTAAAGATTCTTACTTTTTTGTTATATGTTTGAGTTTGTTTATTTATTTGGAAAAAGTCCAAAAAACTCCCTGAATTATACACTGTGTGTGCTTTACCCCCGAAGCTTTAAAAAAGTAGGGAAGACCTCCTCAAACTTTTAAAATGTGCATTTTATCCCACGACCCTGACGTCCGTCCATTAATGTGTACATGATGTGATTAATATGGGCCATAGTGTAATTTTATAGGAGTATAAATGAAAATAAATTTATAAAAATTATGGTCAAAAAGTAATATTCAAAAAGTTTTGAGATCAAATATTTAAATCCCTTCTTCCGTCCATTAATGGACGGGTAGGGTAGTGGGAGTAAAATGCACATTTTGAAAGTTAAAGGAGATATTTCTTACGTTTTTAAGCTTTGGGAGTAAACCGTAAATAGGACATAGTTCAAGGGTTTTTTTTTAGACTTTTTCCTATTTATTTTATTCATATTTATCTTTGCATTAATGGGTCTAAGTGATTTGATGCTTACTGGGTTTGCCTCTTGAATTTGACCAATGAATGAACACCAAGTTTGGCTCTTTTGGATTTTTTAGAGTTATGCTTCTGGAGGGCTTGATTGGTTAATTGTTGCTTGATGTACTGCAATCTTGAAAAGACAAATCTTGCTTTAATTACTGTATCCCTGTAATGTGTCTTCTGAGTTTCACCAACTAACAACCAGTGAGAGATCAATGTAGAGCTAGAAGCAGCCATTTTCCAAGGAATATTATAATGTAAATCCATTTTGTACAAGCTCAACTAGTAACTTCATATCCTGTTCTTATTTTGTTTAATTTTTTTTGGCGATGTTATTTTGTTGTGTTGGTTTGGTTGTGAGGGGTATAAGATGATGGAGGAAAATGGATGTGTAGTGATTTACTGGCATGTCAACAGACAAACCGAGAAAATTGACTAGACCGAACCGGTTTAGTTTGACTTGTTTTAGCTCAAAAAATTCTAAAAAATAAAATCAAATTGAATTTATACGGTTCGATTTTGGTCAATTTGGAGTGTAAACCAGACCAAACCGATTACACCCCTAGTTTCAAGTTTCAACCTTCATATCAATGAGCTGTTTTATGTCCACATAAAACACTTCAAAAAATATTATATTTTTATTTGGAATATCAATTAATAATTTTTTTTACCATAAATAAAATATTTATATTATAATATATATTTACATATATTCTTTAAGAAACTTTTATATAAAAAATATATAAATATTTAAGTTGCCAATAATAACATCACAACTAACAAAAATGTATATATAACTATTTGATTTTGAGTCTTGAGAACTTCTCTAAACTTTAATTGATTAAATTATAACATTTAATGTCAAGCCTTAGTAATTGAATTGATAAATTACATTCTTAAAATAATTATTAATCTTTGGCCAAAAAATAACTTTTTTACTATAAATTTAAAAAGGTTGAATTTTCTTATTTTCAATTGTTGAAAAGTCTAACTAAAAATTATTGTGTGTTTCAATAATGTTTAATTAGATTTTATTTGTCATTTTTTTGTTGTGGAAAAAAAAGCTAACTTCTTTATAAAATTGTTTAAATAAACATATAATGGCTTTCTATGATAAGTGAAACGTTGATATTCTTATCTTTTTATTTTATTTTCCTGAAAGACACTTCATTTAGTCCCTTCTTTTTTCCATATCAACAATATCTTTATTTTCTTTAAAATAAAGCTAGAGAACAACAATGAAGTAGTTAAGTATTAAATAAAAATCAGAAATGGATTGTGATATTTCTAATCCCTACGCAATAAAAGTAATAACAATAGTATTCGTACTAAAAAAGAAAAAATGAGGTTTTTTTTTTTCTATAAAAAAAAAAAAAAAAAAAAAGCAAGAGATTGGAAAGACAAACAGAATGAAAAAGGAGCAGATAACGGAATGCCGCGTGTATTGTCCTAGAAGACGTCGTCGCCTGCAGTCGGGTCGTCCTATGGTTGGGAAAGGTCGCGTGGTATGTGCTTGTGGACACTGGACACCTAACCTCGTTTTCTTTCCTTAAAAATATAATATAATTTTGGAGTGTTTTTGGGTACATTAGATGTATAACATACAACAATGATGTGTCAAACGGTGATAAACATACAAGAGAACTTGTAATCAGAGCCGTCCATTTCCTTGGGAAGGCAATGGGAAAGAGAGGTTTAGAGGAAAATTGAAATTGTTGGCCTATAGTTATGTCAAATTATGAAAATGTCACATATTTAGTATTCACGTGAGTGGCACATGGGCAACGAAATGAATGTTTTCAGGATTTCTTTGTTTGGCGGTAGTGGACGGCGGTGGAGCTGGAGAAAAGTTTCAACTGAAGATAGAAATTTGTACGGTATAATTGGATTAATTTAATTTAATTTGTTTTGTATAAAAATTTATCAAGACTAAATACACTTTTTGCCATTTAAAAATTATTAGGAATGTTTATTTTAGTGAATTTATATCATTTGAAAAAAGTCCTAACTTATATTATAAATTAAGACAACAAAAAGTACTAATAAAATTAAAATCAATGTGATCTTTTTATTTTTTTATTAATTAAGTTCAATTGAAATAGAAATTCGTGAAATTATACTTATTCTTTCTTAATTTGGCATTGATCAAGTTCAACTAAAAATAATTGCTTGTAATTTAAATTCAATTGGTCATAGTAAATTCAATTGAATATAAATTTCAAGCAATTTAGCACCAAAAAAAAAGTTAAAGTAATTTTTTTTTTCAGTTGAACATGATCAATTAACGCCAAATTAAGAAAGAATAAGTATAATTTCATGAATTTTTATTTCAAGTGAACTTAATTAGTAAAAAATTAAAAATATCACATTCATTTTATTCTAATTAGTATCAAACTAAAAAAAAAAAAAAAAAANAAAAAAAAAAAAAAAAAAGCTCAATTCAATTTCTTATAATTCTTTGTGAGGGTTGTGATTTCATGGAAGTTATAATTAATTTCTAAGGAATTAGGTCTAATATAGTTATAAGAAATGTGATTCCATTGTACTCATTACTAGTTGATATTAATTTCATTGGGTCTAATATGGTTAGTTGTAATTTTATTATTCTCATGACTCATTGGTCATGGTGAAGAATATATATTTTCTTTTTGGTAAAGAAAGAATATAGCATTGACATAACAAGAGATTGACTAATTAAATACTTACTCTAATTAAATTTGTGTATACATAATTTCATAAACTTATTTTTTAATTTTGTTGATATTTATTTTTTTCATCTTAATTTATGATATAAAATAAGAGGTTTTTTTTTTTATATGTATTACATTTTTATTGCTAATCACATATTGATATTTTTTTATACAAAACAAATTAAATTATATTAATCAAAGTATTTATTTATTAAATTATATTAATCCAAAAACTTCATCTGTAACCGACGATCAAAGTTCCCTTCCAAGAAGTAAAAGCCCAAGCAGCAAAAAAATCAAATATGCTCGAAATACAACCACTTGTAGTAAATTTGATATTAGAACTTCAACACCAAGCACAAATGACAATGGCCACCAAAAGAAAGGAAAAAAAAACTTTACCAATCTCTTCCATAGATTTCGTCATTGAAAAATGTTATTACCGATAATTTAGTCATTATTAATTTTTTATGACAATTTAGTATTTAAATTTGTATTCCGTCAGACAATTTAGTCCTCTGCCCGATGACGTTAAGTGAGGTTGGATGGAAAAATCTATGTGACACGTTAAATGCTGACGTGGTACCTTAAAAAATATTTATGTTGATGTAGCACCTTAAAAAAAATTATCTCTCTCTCTCTCTCTACTTAATAAATTACTTTATCTTATCTTTCTATCTCTCATAAATGTTTTCTCTCTCTTAACAATTGCTTGGGGATTAATTAATAATCTGCACAATAAAATCATAATTTTCGTACCACCACCATTCGAGGCAAATTGAAATGCAACTTGGAATCGCCAAATTCAGGAATGACTTCCACCCTTTGAGGCATTCTGAGGAAATACCACTCCAGGCCTTGCGGTGTACTCCGGAGACCACGATGTAAATAATCAATGAACCTACAAGATTGAAATTTGTCCAAACAACATTTAAAGTGATGCCTCTAATTCCAAACCCAATAACATAGACAATAAGGTAATTAATGGGAACGTGGAGAACAATAGACAAAGTAGCGCATAATGTTAGAGATAGGGTTATGGATTGGCTTCGCAAATAGATTCGCAAAGGGTGTAATATCGATTGTGCTATAAGATCAAGAAGTGAATAAAGAATGTAAGAATTCGGTGGCGATACCATCTTCTTGACCACAGAGAAGCAAAATTTTCTTCATGTTGAGCCACATAAATGATATGACAACTAAAGTTAAAAGAAGCAAAATCAATGTTATCTGCATCGTTAGGCCAAGAAGTTTGAATATTTTTGCTCCAAAAGCCTGACTACAGATGGGTTCCATCCCCATGGCAAGGCCAGAGAGAACAAAGTAACCAGTGATATTAGCAAATCCAATCGCAAGAGAACCGCCAACCAAAGCAAGCTCACCGAGACGACCCAGGAAGAGCATGGAAATCATGGAGCGAGAATAAAGTAGCAGACTAATTAATACCATAGGAAATGCGATGTTGGCTATACACTTAGCTTCATTAAGGGCCAAAGATAAATGAGTTTTGTCTTTGTGGGGCTTTTGGTTTTGTTGAAACCACGAATAACAATGCTTTCCAAAAGAAAGGAAATTTTTTTTTTACCATAACACACATTTCTCTTAAAAAATGAGAAGGAGACAAAATTTAATTTCTAAAATTTTTTGGCCCAAATTTATTATTTTATATGAATTTTGTTGGGCCAAATTTATAAATTACACGGACTCGACCTGTCAATTGTAATTTCTCAAAGTCAACATCAAAACCTTCTCTCACAAGTCATGCATCCACGTGTCAACATGACATTGACTGTAACTTTATGTGATACAAAAACGGTACATAAAGTACAAAAGAAACCTCCTATAATTTTTAATATTGTATATTCGTATTGGGACACGTCCAAGACGCACGCATCTATCACGGCACTTGCTACGGCACTTGTTCAGGGAAAATAAAATAGAAAGAAAGCGACACTTGAGTGCCGCGTCATAGGCAGTTTTTCGTAGTATGTCCTGTTACGCTTAGATTATGCTAAGTTTTTAAGTATAAAAAGAAGTATAAGAATCTCATTAAAAAAAAAAGTATAAGAAAAAATTGTAAGAATATCAGTAATACTTTAAACAAATATAATTTTTTTTAAGTGCTTAAGGAAAAAAAATATGATTTTTTATTAAAAATTTATAGTGGAGCTACAGCATGTGATGGCTGATGGTTCTCATTGAATGGCCATATAAGAAAAACTTTATTTAGAAGAATTTGAATAAAAAAGGTTGATTTATCAGATTGAATTTTTATTTATAAGGAATTAAATGTTTGATTTCAAAAACTACTCCAATTACTAGAGTTCAAGTTTATTTTATATGTTAGTCATGCATTCTAAACAAAACTAAAATTTTAAATTATATAAAAAGAAACTTGTCTTTTGCTTTAGTCTGAAAAATGCAAAGTTAATTGAAATTTATATATAACTAAAGCATAATACTTTTACGAAGTAATAATATTTTAATAAAATTTCAACGTATAAGAGTATATAAAAGTATGGTTTCAAATTATCTAATTGTAAAAATCTAACCCTATCTTCCTATAATAATTTTTTTTAAAAAAAATCTATATCTATCTATATAATATTAATAATAGAGTACACAATGTGGAGCTGACAAGTGTCGCTATCAAGGTGACGACAAGTGGCAAGCTGTGTGAATTTCTTCTATTATACAACATTTAAAAATAATCTAAAATATGAAGTATGTCTGATATATAAATAAAAAATATGAAAAAAAAAAAAATTAAAATTTGTGGCACTAAATAACTTCTATTTTTAGATCTTTCAACATTTATTATTTATTAAATAATTAAAAAATAAAACATTTGTCTTTATTAGCTTCCATAAATATATTTCTTTGATATTTGAAATTCATAATTAATTTCTTGATGGAAGAATTTCAGAATTTTCTCTTTAATTTTAGTCTCATATTTAATTAGTAATTTGAAATTATAATTTCAAAAATTATTGCTGATTAGAGTACTAATTTTTAGAGATTTCAATTACCTGCTGTTTCTTATGTTGAGCCTCATTTTGCATATAAATAAAGCACAACCCAAGGCTGCCAACTCCTAGCTTTAAAATATGGTATTATTAATTTTGTTTGCCGATTTTAAATTTTATTTATTTGGAAAAATAAATTTCTATCGCTAAAAATTATGAAAAATCATAAATTTATATTGTTGAATGATCAATAAGAAAACCGAATAAGGAAAATTTCAAGTTAATGGAAAAATTAATATTAGACCCCAATAAATCTATGCTTAGTTTTTAGAAGTTTTATTTTTATTGAGTAAAGCTTAAACATTGAATATGAATTAGGTTTACAAGTACAAATAAGTAAATTTACAAACTTAGATTTTTCATAATTTAATAAATACGAAATTAATATAAAAATAAAAAATTATACAATAATTTCAATCACATGCCAATTATAATTCATTGATTGATAATTAATTTGAACAAAAATTAAACTAAAATTTTTAAGTTTAGCATTATAGTCAAAATTACAAAGAGATAATTTCATAAGTAAAATTTAGTATTCATTGTGCCTAATTTAATTGCCATTATACGTGATAAAAGAAAAGTATGTATTTAGTTATGTCTTAGTACATATACATTTTGACATATAATGCTCGAACTAAGCAAGATACAATTGAATTCTTATTTGTGTCAAAATATTTTATAGTTGTGATAATTCATTTAAAATTCAAAACCTTTTTGGTTTTTCTTAGGGAAACTGACGTTTTGACAGTCATCTAAAGCAAGATTTTGGATTTTGATATATGTGTTACTGCCACCTTTCATAAAAAAAGCCAATCAAGGTAATATTTTTCTATTTAATTTTGGCAATTACTCTCATAAATTGATGACACCAAATAATTTGTTAATTGCTATTTTAAAATTAGACTTAGGGTTACATATGGCCATGGATGATCAAGGTATGAGTTATTCACTTTGTGCTGTTCACTGTAGAAAAAAAAATAGGACATATCTCCCCTCATGACTCTCTAAATTTCTTAATTTGCTTGTGCTTCTCTTTCTATTTTTCCTCACAAATCTAGGTGTTTATTTGAATCATCTATGCATCTCTTTGTGCTTTTCTTTACTCATTCATTTTTTGATGTTGGTTTGCAATGACTTTGAAGTTGATCAACCTTGAAAAGATTAATAAGGATGTGCAGGGGTGAAAGTTTCAGGTAAAATGTCTATCTCTTCTTCATTTGTCTTCTCTCCTTGAGTTTACCTCAAATTTGAAATTTCTATGAGTTCTCTATCCTCTATTTCTTCTTTGCACTTGATCCAGGAGGTATAAAAGAGAACCTACTTGCCAATCAAAAATACAAGGTTTTTTTTTTTTTTTTTTGTTCAGTAATAGTCATTTTTTCAATTTTGGGGTTAATTTTTTTTTTAAATCTGATGTTAATTTTCACTAATACTCTCTCTTAAATTCTGTATACATGTACTCTCTTGAATTTGAGTTTTTTCTATACAATTCTTCATAACTGTAAGCGACCAAGAATGAGAAGAAAACATGAACCACACACAAATTTCAGCTTAAATAACATATAATCAGCGTATATATGTTGTGCACCAATAAGCTTAAATATCAATTTTAATATACATACCAAATTTTAGACATGTGTGAGGGTACTAAAAAATAAAATCAAATAACTAATGTTGCATTATTGTATAACTTATCATTAACTAGAGAAATTTGAAACTTACAATATTCCATTGGATTAGGCATATTATGAACCAAACAATGTCAAACACAATTATGAATAATAATCAACATAAATGATGATTTATATAAAATTGCACATCCTAAATATCATACAATTAAGGATAGTAACACACCTAATTTTTGGTCTTTTTACAAATAATGAATGTAGCTTACTTACCCATATAGATACATTGTAATTTAATGGCAAATAATTCCTTAAAAAAATTTTGAATAGCAAATAATTGCTAATATTTTATTGAATATGTTTTTTTTTTTTAAAACTTGATTTTGAATTTGAATTTAAAACTTGCTTCCTTATAATTGTTAAATTAGGGTTATATGTCTTCCCCTATAAAATGAACACTTATAATGGCAGCCTTCTTCATTTGTTAGTTGAGCGAAATTTCAACTTATAGCTCGATGTTCCTTACTCTCCAAGCAAATGGTGCAATCTAATAGAAGGTGAGAGCATAATTTTGCACAATCAAATGAAATTAACTTTAGAACAATCAGATGAAATTTTTTATTATCTCATTTTATTAGTTACATTGTGCACATGTACAGAGAAAAAAAAAAAAAAAGAAAAGGACCCACTTATATTACTATTTTATTTTGCACAATTTCATGCTTGACACTATGGCCAAAAAAGGGAAAAAATTATCAAATATCTTGCAAAGCCTTAACAAAATTTTAATTTGATAAATTAAATTAATACATATTGTCATATGTTATAGTTATACTTTTTTGTGTAACTGGTACCGCTAGAATGATTGTGACATTAATTTTTGTAGGTCTTATTCTTGACAAAGTTAAAAAGAGTAAAAAACACACATGGTCCAGGTAGTAAAACCATGAACAACACAAAATATAAACACTTATATAAGTCTAAAACATGAAATTGCACCATGAGATTGTTACATATTTTAGGTAGTGCATGATTGGTCACGTTTTTCATTAATTTAATTTGACCACACTGTGTTAAAGAGAAAAAAAAAAAAAAGATTGCACTCTTTGTTTTCTCCATTTTTGTTTATAGATATGTTTGAAAAAATATCAAATTCAAAAGCATAAGTGTAAACTTTAAAATTGATAAAAAACCCCTCCACTAGGCATTGAAAGAGGAAACAAAAAATGGGAGATTAAAAAATAAGAACTGACCAGAAAAGAAAAATCATGGGCCAAAAAGCAAGATCTAACTATATTAGATTGTACAAAGAACTATATCATAAGGTATCTGAAAAAAAAATGAAATTGACTGGAGAACAGAGGTTGAGCAGATAGAACGAAGAGATAAACCACAATCCATTAGTGGAAGAGAGGAATACTGAGAGAGATAGAGAGAGGTCTAATCTTATTGACCTATTCTAAATAGCACTTATTCGGTCTCCATACCGAAATCAATAAATAGGAATGATTTGAGCTATTTAACGTTTGAAAATACATGCCAACACATACCTCAATCTAGCTTGACCTCATTGATAATCTCTTGCTTGTGAACTAGATTATTTTACTAACCATTAGCAGGCCAATGCTTTATCAATAAAAAATGGTATAATACATGATACTCTTGTGATGTTTGAATGAAAAATAAATGTCCTACCATTTTACACAGGGATATCCCTGTTATAACTTTTCTTTAAATCTATACAAAATAGCAATAGTAATTAGAATCGTATTTAAATATAAATGAGTTGAAATGAGTAGGGGTCGAGTATGATAATTGAGACGGAGAGGGAAAGAGAACGAAAATCAAAATTATAACTAGGTCTAAGTATAGTCTTTGGGGGAAAAAGATTAAATAACCTATAGCACTAGGAAAAAGATTGGAGTTAGACCACAGGTACAAGTTTGCTAAAGTTTTAATAGGATTATAATTTGGGTAACCAATAAACTAATCACATCGAGTGATTAAATAGGATTTCCTATGGCACTTGGAAAAAGGGTGGGATTAGATCATGTGGACAAGTTTCTAAAAATTCTAATAGGACTATAATTTGGATAACCACTAAAGCAACCCCAACGGGTATTTCAATAGGATTTTTTTATTCTGTGTCGCCCCCCGCCGTAATGTTAAGCCGCGCATCGCGCGGGGCCCAATACTAATCTATATAATATTAATAATAGAGTACACAATGTAGAGCTGACAAATGTCGCTATTAAGGTGACGACAAGTGGCAAGCTATCTGAATTTCTTCTATTCTACAACATTTAAAAATAATCTAAAATATGAAGTATGTCTGATATATAAATAAAAAATATGAAAAAGAAATTCAAATCTGTAGCACTAAATAACTTCCATTTTTAGATCTTTCAGCATTTATTATTTATTGAATAATTAAAAAATAAAACGTTTGTATTTATTAGTATTCATGCATTTACTGAAGCATACAGATACAGCAGTCGCAGAGACGCCATTTGGTGGTAAAGTTGTGGTACTAGGTGGGGACTTCAGACAAATACTCCCAGTTATACCCAGTGGAAGTAGACAAGATATTGTTGCTGTAACTATAAACTCTTCTTATCTATGGAAACATTTTCAGGTGCTAATCTCAAGTTGAAATTCATTATGTATAACATTAATAAAGTATGACTATTCATATATTTTTTGCCCCAAATTTGTGCAGGTTTTAAACCTAACCAAAAACATGAGATTGAAAACAGGGCCTGTAGATCCCCACACAATTGAGCTGAGAGAGTTCTCCAATTGGATATTGAAGGTTGGTGACGGTGAAACAGGAGATACCAATGATGGTGAAGCTATTATTCAGATACCAGATGACATATCCCTACGATGTAGCGGTGATCCAATTCATGATATTGTGGAGTCGACTTATCCTGGATTCCTGACAAATATGCAAGATCCAACATACTGCCAAAAAAGAGCTATACTAGCCCCTACATTGGAAGTGGTAAGAAAAATCAATGATTATATGGTTTCTTTATTGCCTGGTGATGAAGAGATTTATTTGAGTTCAGACAGTACATGCAAATCGTGGGGAAATGGACTAGATGATATTCATACACCCGAATTCCTAAATGGTATTACCCCATCCGGCCTTTCAAACCACAGGTTAGTACTAAAGCTGGGCGTACCTGTCATGTTAATAAGGAACATAGATTAACGAAATGGATTGTGCAATGAAACAAGACTGATAATCACCTAACTTAGGAGATATGTGCTAGAAGGAAAAGTTATTTTTGGGAGTAACATTGGAGAAAAAGTGTTCATACCAAGGATGAACCTGACATCCTCTGACAAGAAAATGCCTTTTAAATTACAGAGAAGACAATTCCCTTTGCAAGTTTGCTTTGCTATGTCAATCAATAAAAGTCAAGGCCAAACCCTTTCGTATGTTGGGTTATATCTACCAAAATCAGTCTTCAGTCATGGACAACTATATGTAGCTTTCTCAAGGGTTCAAACAAGGAGCGGCCTCAAAGTTCTGGCAATCGATACAAATGGGAGTTCTACAACAAGGACCATAAATGTTGTCTACAAAGAAGTGTTCAACAAAATCACACAAAAATGTACACCATAACTTAATTAAATCATGTCCGTTAATACACATACAAACACAATATATTTGATATCATACATTATAATTATACCAATATTGCAATTCCAGTTTCAGAGCAAGTTCATGGGAATTACGACGTAGAAACTGACAGCAACAATCCCAATTATACATTATAGGTAATTACATTACAATTTTCTCTTATTCTTGCATTAGTTTAATGCATTGTTAACTTACCTATGGATTCATGATTGATGCTTGGAATATATTTTATTGTCATTCAAAGGATGAAATTCACACTTCATATATTATATATGGTTGATTTATATAATTTATGATTCCATGATCACCAATAATTCATCTCACATCTACTTCTCGAGTCCCTCCCGCAGCGGCCCGCGCATCGCGCGGGAATAGTACTAGTATTATAGAAAACCTTATTGCCTTGGGAGATTGAGGAGATGGAAAGAAGAAAAAATAAAAAATAAAAAAGTCACACAGCTGCATAAGCAATCTAGTTTTCAAATTGGTCTAAAAATTAAAAAATATCAATCTTTGCTACACATCCCAAAGATGATTAATACACTTCTAAGAGAATTGTTATTTTATAATAATTCGACATTGTAGAATGGGCTTAGATTCATCAAAGCAAAAAGAAAAAGATAGCAAACCATTCAAAGTGTATAAAAAGCACATATTTCCAATAAGATATTTCTATTAGATTAAGATCTCATATGCTACTCCATTATAAAAATTATAGCTCTTGGAAAAACCAACATTACTAACACCCTTTCATGTGCCTATCCATTTTCATTGAGGTGTGTCCAACAATGTACCAAAATTCAAATGGAAAAGTTTTGTATCTAGCTACACGCATGGACGTGCACAAAGAACGAACCTATACTATTTCTAGGAAGATAAAAAACAATACATTTTTTGTTTCCTCCAACTGGGACCTCGATCTCATCCATATAGCATTGATGACATTTATCAAATCTGGTGGACCAACAACATGCAGGAATATGAGCACAAAATAATATCAGAGACATAGTAAGCTGTCTTTAACCAATAAAATGGAAAAATTGAAGCAGCACATACTCTACCCGAAACAAAACCCAAGAAAAAGAAGAGAACAAACGAAATATAAGTGTGACAGAGAGAAAGGAACTTATGAAAAGAAATCCCATTTTCAGAATAGGAGCAGAGATCTGACATTGATTTTCCATAGAATAGAGCTTGTAGTGATTTCATCATAGCCATACTAACCTACATGAATCAACACATATATCAAAATAGAATAGCAAGAAGTAGAGAAAGGAATAAAGAGATGAATGATTGGAATAGAACCAAAATAGAGAAGGGAGATATAGTTCATTAGAATGTCTAATAAAATAACACATGATAGTTCAAATAAATATATAAACATGTAAAGCACAAAAATCATGAAGAGAGATTGACACAAAGCTTACCCAAAGGTTTTCCAGGAGGGAGACTTGAAGGCAATGAAAGCAAGGAATATTTGAATTAGAACCAAATGAATATAAGTGACTCACATGTGGTGCATTATATATAGAAGACTATAGAGGAAAAACGTATAATACTAATTTCAAAATTCAAATTAAAAAATCCACAATTATTACGTGACTAAAATTAAGGAGAGTAATTGACAATTTATTTCAATTGAAATTGAATAATTATGGATTACAATTTCGGTGGAGGTGAACTTCCAAGATTAAATTAAATTGTAATTATTCTAAATAATTAAATTTAGTAATAAAAATTCTGACCTCATACACTATCATAATAAAAATTGTTAGTTGATTATTATCATAATTATTAGGAGGTTTTTTCTTTTAATTTTCGAATTTATTTAATTTAATTTAATTTTCAGCACATGTATTTAGTTATGATTTAGTCCACATACATTCTGACATGTAATGCCCTAATTAAGCAAGGCAATTAAGACATTGATTTCAAATTGATATTCATTTGCTAATTATGAAAGTTATTTAATGCCATGAATTTTAATTACTTTTTCAGTTTTTTTTTTTTTANCTCTTTGATGAGATTTTTTTTTTGTGGTTGTAAATTTGAGCTCCTTTTATTCTTACAGGCACTGAGATTTGCTATTCGAACATACTGAGAATATAAGTCTTCTTGGGAGGGATTAGAGAAAAGAGGCATGACAAGGAACTACACATGGGTAAATACTACCATACAATATGAGCAAGTTTTTGAGTGGGTGTTCCTTGATCCACCTTATATTAGTGGAAAGTAAAAACAAAGATAACTAAGTAGTAAGAATAAAAGAAAAACACTAGATTTACGTATAGTTCACTACCTAGGTTTCATGTGGGGACATGAATGGTTGTAGTTTTTGAAGGATGACAAGGAGGAACAAATTTTTTCTTAGCTAGAGAGAGTCTACCTATTTGGTGTAATTTTACTATTGACCTTTTTCAGTGTTCTCTAATTTTCTTGAGAGTCTACCTCTTTTTGACCTTGGCTTCAGATGAGGATTTCATTTGTTAGAGTAAGATTGATTAATTCAATTGTGATATATTTTTATTTATTCGTTGGAATCAATATGAAAGTTTCTTACATCATTTAAGATCCCGGGGCAAAACACATTTTGATTATAGAGAAGAAATGTGTTTTATGCTGACTAAGTTACCTTCTATAATTTGGTGTAGAGCATCAAGTTGTGTAGCCTCCTTTATCAATGCATATGAGCTAGAGATTTTTCTTATGTTTTTTGAAATATCATTAGTACAGACTTTATACATTTTTTGGAAATGTGCTATGCTTAAACTTTTTGGTTGCGAAGTGTGAGGTTCCTTCTAACTATGTTTGTTATCTTTGTTACCTCTGCTTAAACTTTATACATTTCTCTAGCAATTCCAATCTTCTCCTTGTGCAATATGGAGTTCACTACTTTATTCTTATAAGAGTTGTCTTTTATGAGATTTAATCAAGCTAGAAAATTAGTGAGGTGACTTTACCACGGGACTATATCCCATATTATAAGTAAAATTTAAATTTATACATACTTATAATGATAATTTGGATGACACATGGTTACTCTAATTAGGTGAGTAACCATGCTGAATATGAGTCAACAACATATTTCAAAGTCCCATAGATATGATACTATTATTTCATATATTCAGCATCTTTTGCAGCACATTACTAGGAGGTGAAAATTAAGCCATTTGTATATGATATTTATAATACAAAATATTTTCCTAATAGTAAAGTCAATCTAAGAAGAAATTTGCATACGCAATTGTAAAAATTGAAAGATAAAGAACTTAATTCCTTGGTTTTTTAATTTTTTTATTAATAAAAATATATTCTTCCTTCTACATTTTGTATATTAAAATTGTAAATGTGTCCTTTGTCAAGTTCATGAGTTTATATGTCTTAGTTATGTTATATTCTATCAAGTCCAGAATATGGGAGGGAATGATGAAGTAGATAATTTTTTTTTTTTTTATTTTGTGAATAATGGAGCAAAGAATATTTTTCTTATTTTATTTTATTATCCTCAAGATGTTCCCAATTATTTTGCCAACCAGCATGTCAAAGGTGTAATGGCTAATTGGAATTTAACTTATGGCCTAAATGACCAAATCTAAGAGGTATGACAAATAACATATTTAATTAAGAGGGACCATTGCCATCAAGCTTGCGTATAAATGGAAGGAATTTAGTGATTACCACAAGTTAGAAATCTCTAATTCCATATCATAGAAAACATGCTCAAACGGGTCACTTGAGCAGTTTTGAACATGTCTTATTCAAATAATGTTGGGAAACTTGAGTTTCTTAAGAACTATGTTGTGCTTTTACTTTCATGGGTATGGTAACTTTGAGTCTATGTTGACTTTAGTTTTATATTCATGAAATCCTGAATCGTATGCTATTTGTTTACTACCTTTCGTTTCATGTTTACTCTAATTTTATCTCAGTTGAGTGTAGTTTGATATGCTAATAAAATAATGTATGCATGTATGTAGAGTATTTATGCATTGCAATTTTTCAACATCTAAAGTAAATGGCCAGTGACATGTTCAAAGGCAAAGCCTCCATATTTGGTTGTAGGTTAACTTTAAAGTTGATATGTAATTTAATTATTAATATAAAATTAGAAAATGTATTACAAAAAAAATAAATAGGATAAATAATTGGGTTACTCATAGCATTAATTGAAATAAGTATACTAAAATTCTTGACTAAATAACATTTGGATTTCAAGATTAAGTTCACTCAATAGCAAGCCACACTTGAAACAAATTAGTAGCAGAACCATCAATCATATTGTTATAAATCATGGTTTACATTTTTCTTCATATTTTTATAAACAATGTTACAACACAATATCGTTATTAAATTATATACAATTCCAACTACGTTCTTTTGTTTTTTTTTGGGGTGGGGGGGGGGGGGGCGGACATGGGTGCATAAATTTTTGTCCATGTTAGAAGCCAGACTGGTCTGAAGGTGTTATCGATAGATTCAGGTGGAAGGATCATAAAAAGCACAAAAAAAGTGGTCTACAAAGAGGTGTTCTATAAGATCAACCGAAAATGTATGTTATAAATCTTAAATCCTGTAAATTCTAAAGATACTTCTACAGAATAAATGTGTACTTATATATTTATTTACTGATCTTGTAATATAATTTTAGGTACACAGGGAAGTGGTGATCCCTTAGCAGAAAATTATGTCAATAGTAGTTCAAATCAAGTACTAGATATTATTTCACCGATGTGATATCACATTATCATATTATAAAAAATAATGTAAGTAAAAAGTGATCACAAGCTACATTTTGTGCTACCCCCGCTCCGCCGCGCGCGCGGGGCAATAAACTAGTTTATCTAAAAGTGAGAGACTTGTGTATGACAAGTTAGCATCTGCCTTTTTTACTTTTCTGCTAATTGCATATATGCTATGCTAAGAGAACACCACTCACCAGCATGTGAATAAACCCCAATTTAGCTATAACATAAATTACAGAATAATGGCATGAGAGAGGTACTAAAAGAATTGCGTTTCATGTATTATTAGTGTGATGGCACTATCATAAAATATTCTGAGCTGCATATCATTCATCTTATAAGTATACTCAAAGGCTTTATATTTATTTGCATAATAAGGCTTGAAAAGCCAAAAATGTTCACTTTGCAAGATTTAAATTTTAGTCTCAATGCCTTGACTCCCTCGAGTCATTGGATTAGGGGGCAAGTAATAATACTTGATAAATTCAGTATCCCTGCTACAATAAAAGAACAAAAATACTCTTACTTAAAGTATACATTCTCCTTCTCTAACTCGCTTGACTCACTTCTGAGGTCATTATTTACTCTCTCAACTCTCAACATTCTCACTTAGACCCCTCTCCCTCTATTATGCTAACTTGAGCGTTAGAGGTGGCACCAGAGTTTCGGCTCTGCTTTCCCCCTAATCGTGCCTCTCTCTCTATAGATTGTCGACTTCACCTTAACTCAAGCAATAACACTTTCTTTCCTAAACATATTTTAAGGCAGTGGCTATAGAAAGGAAACAAGTAATATTGTTTACAAAGTAATTATATGATATTTGATTTATTGTCCAGTAATTATATGTCGTATGAACATAATTATAGATGGTTATAGGGGTGTAAGCTAAATCGGGAAAACCAGCTGGATCGAACCGAACCGGGATAAACCGAGTCAACTAAAGAACCAGTCCGATTCTCAGTTTGTTTTTTTGAAAAACTGATGGGTTCGGTTCGGTTCTCGATTTCAATTAATTAAAACCAATAATAAACCGAGCCAAATCGAACTGAGTAACAAGAAACGATGTCGTTTTGGGGTAGGCCTTTTGAAATCCCTAACTCTTATTCGACTCCTCACTTCAAAAATCACAATCCATAAATTTCTCCTCTCTTTCTCGTTCTCTGACTCTCCCTCCCATTCTCAAATCTTTTTCTCTCCTTAGCAGTTAGTACTCTCCTCCATCGTCGGCATCGCCTAACTCTCCTCCATTATCGATTTGAGCAGTTAGCACTCTCCTCCATCTCGAAGGTCTTTGACTTGCTCTCCTTTTGAGGTTTTGGTGTTTTTGTTCCTGCCTCGGTAAGTTGAGGTTTTATTTATATTATTAGAGATCTTTTATTTCAGATTGCTAAGATTATATCTCGTTTTGTTGGAATTAAAGTATTGATTCCTTCAAAGGAATTTGCAGAGAAGCATTACCATGACCTGAAGGAAAGACCTTTCTTCAATGGTCTGTGTGAATTTCTAAGCTTTGGTCCTGTTCTTGCAATGGTTAGTAATGTTCAAACTCTGGCCTTGCAGATCGCAACAACCTCATCTACCTAACTATGTCTTTCATGTGTCCCAAAAATTTATGTCATAGGCTATGTAGCACGGGTACGGGTATGAGTTTCGTATTTGGTACGAGTACAAAACACCGGTATGACATTTTAAAAAAAATAGAAGTACGGGTACGTCACGTTATATATATAAATTAAAAAATATATATATATATATATATATATATAAAATAAAATAAAATTGACACATACCCTCAACACACACACACTGATATGGCTGTCATTGTTGGAAGGTACTGTTTTGGAAAACTGAAATTCCCCTAGTGCTATTACCTTGTAATTTGTATCCATTATTCATTATTTTGTCATTACAATCTGATGGTTGGCCGTGCCTGTAGAAATATCATCCACGGGAGCGATGGTCCAGATACTACCAAGGATGAAATCAAGTTGTGGTTTAAGCCAGAGGAGTTGGTTAATTACACTAGCAATTCCGAGAAGTGGATTTATGGCGACAAATGATTTCTTTTCCCCTATCTCTATTCGGTTTTCCATAAGCTTAATCTCTCTTAAGAAGTGAGGACTGAGGCATAATTTTTAGAATAAATTATTTACTTAGGTTAGTGCTTAAATTTATCACACTTCTCGGCTTGAATTAGTCTTCGCTGTTGAGCTTTTGTCTCTCTTGGAGTGCTTTCATGGTGGTTGGTGTGGTTGTTTCGAAGCTGCAGATCAGTAAGCAAATCGAGAAAACCGACCATATCGAACTGATTCAGTTTGACTCAAAAAATCAAACCCATTTTGTCCGGTCCGGTTTTGGTTGGTTTGGGGTGTAAATCGGGCCGAACCGAACCAATTACACCCTTAGTTGGTTATATAATTAAAGTAATAATACTCGTAGAATTATTATTTTTTAAATATTATATATGTATTATGTTTGTACTTGATTTTAATTAAAATCATTGAATTTATTCAAATATTTTCTCCACCGTTTAGATGTTACACATTATCTTTCAAAATATATATAAGAAAAAATTCCTATAAAAGCAGAAGCTAACGAATATGAAGCACTTGGAGGTTTATGCGCGTGGACTATATAATGCATCAATGACATTGACTTTAGAATTAAATTATGAGAACCATCAACATAACAGAAAGCTGTAAAAATGTATCTTTGGCCATATCTTATAGTAGAACGTATACGGTATGGTATATCATCCACATCCCCACTTGGATTATTATTTAAAAAAAAAAAAAACTCGTATAGCCATCGCCTACTGAGTTGGACTGATAGTGCCAGAGAATTTGCCATGCATTTCAATATATACTGCCATCGTTGTCAAACCCAACTGTTTTCTAACTCAAAACAGGAAGTTAGTAATTAATTTGATATTGATTTGGATGACAGTTGTTAGCGTGTTAATTTTAGAGTCTGCTCACTTGTAATTAAACGTGGGTGAACAACTCATTTACGTGTGAACTTAAACTTACATATATCTCAAATATAAGAAAATAAAGGTTATAGGTTTGTCAGTTTGTGTATTCGGGAAGTCGTATCAGACAACTAGACCACCAAATTTGTTTCTCTCGAGCAACAGAGCAATGTGAAGGGAATAAAAGAAATCAAACTACCTACGAATTACGATAATTGGAGTCACACTTTTTATTGAGCAAATATTTTACTGATTACATAATCATTATTTTCACTTTCAATTCAGCAGCCTAGGACTCCAGGCCATTGATAACTCATGTTATATCATTCGGTAAAGATAGTTGATAAAATATTTTGATAAAACTAATAATTTATTATTATCGTATAAAAATTAATGTTTTATCATTCATTTATATTTTCAGTGTTTTGCATTTCATTTTACTGATATTTTTTTTAAAAAAAAAAAATTTGCCGAAATTCATTTTGCAGCCGTTTGTGGATCAGTTTCTTATCTCTGATTCTAACCTACAAGTTGGATGTTTCTTGCCAAGTGTTATTGGGCCATTTTGTGGGCTTGTTCCCTTCGATTATTGCAAATGGGCTCAGTCATGGCCTCGCGATTGTCCTTCGGGGAGATCTTGTGCGAATAAAATGCTAGTGATTTCGATCAAAAATCAAATACCAGTTGTGTGTTCGTCCTGTGCCCAGTTTTATTTTTTTTGGGCCCCTCTCTTCCTTCAATATGTGTTTTTTCTTAGAAAGATAAGTCATTGCATTTATTTTGTTTTAATAAAGCAAATTCATGGCATTAAACAAATATAAGTAAAGACACATACAAATCAAATGGTTTTCCAATTTCCCTCTCGAAGTTGTTAGCCTAGGGTGGTGTTTGGTACCAGTAAAGTTTTAAGATTCCTGGGAAAGTGAGGTGGGAATGAAAGTTTCTCATGTTTGGTGTAAGAGATAAAAAATCATTCCCAAGAATAAAAGATACCCGGGAATTAAATTTGTACACAAAATAAAAATAAAACTTACCCACCTCTTCAGGTGGGAATTCAACTTTCCTGAAAATGGAGGTGCCAGCGCTCAGCGCTGGCCTCGCAACGCCTAGCACCGAGAATTTTTTTCTTTGCCTCGCTCGCGCACCCTTCTCTCCCTCCTCGCTTTCATTTATGCTCTTCTTTCTCCAACTGTGGCTTGAAGCCGTTCTACATAAACACACGAACAGGAGGACCAAACCTTTCCTTTTGATTTTGAATTCCAGAGAAATTTCAGCCAATGAAATTGGAATCCAGAGAATTAGAAAATCACAAAGGAAAATAAAGATCTCTTTGTGGTGGTTCACGAAGGTCCTGTGTTGACTGCTGAGGAGGAGGCGTGCAGCATGAACCAACGTAAGCGTCACCGTCATCGTCACCATTCCCGTCATGCAGGGATTCCCAGTGGCAGTGGCCTGTGAAAATTGCCTACAAATTTAATCCTCGGGTCACCGCATTATCTCCCAAACCCAGCAAAAGGTGGGTAAAAATCGTGTCATGCGACTTGGGTGGTGGGCTAATGTTGAAGGAGCAGATGATGATGGTGAAGGCGAAGAGGTGGAGAGGGTGCTTCACATGTATGGGACCATTCCTGGGACTTCCAATGAGTTTGTGAAACAGGTTTCATCATGTGCTTATGATATGCGAAGACATCAACAATCATTTGATAGCAGCTATGACAGTTCGGTGACACCCTCTTTTCCTTTTGGAAATTTTGGCTATTTTTTAGTGCTTTAAGAGAGAGAGAGAGAGAGAGATATATATATAGATAGATAGAGAGAGAGGTATTATTCCCAGAAAAGTTGAGTGTTAACCAAAATGGGAATATAAACTTTCTTAGTAATCTCATTCCTGGGAATAGGATTCCCAGAAAAAGTAAAGATTCCTAGACAAGTGGCTAATTGATACCAAACACCACCTAGAAGTCATCATCTTAGGCTGGGAGTTTCCCATATACTCATACTCAGGTTTAATGCCGCCTCCTCTCTCCCTATTTAAAAATAGAGGAAAAGAAAACAAAATATAGTTTTGCTTTTTCTCATATGATTTATTTTCATCCTATTTATACGCATGGTGTTTTTATGATACTATAAGTATGATAAGAAATATAAGTATTTAAACTTTTTATCGTCTAGTTAACGGAATATGAAGAATGAAGATTCGAATCTTAGATCTCGACTTTTTTTTGATAAATTCTTAAACCATATATTGTATGTATTTGTATATCTGAACTAGTTTCACACTATATGAAATAATATAATGTCAAATGTATACAAAGAATTTATTTTTCTTTACATTTTTATTGTAATTATTATGTAAACTATTCACTAATAAGATTAGGTTTTGTGAAGAATGGCACATCTATAATTATTTATTGTTTGGACTTAACACAAATTAATGTTGTAATCAAGCAAATTAGATGATGTTGTATTTTTGTTAAACGAGATTACATTTCATTTTTCACATAAATAAGCGAATAATCGGCACTTTGACCGAATAAATGCAAAAGGGAAAGTTAATTACACATATGGGGTAATCAGAAACATAAATACCTAAATAATGTAGTTTGAAAAAAATTAAAAATAAAAAAAAATATTTCGTCAGCAGCGGGGCCCACAGACGTGCCGTGGAGCTTGCGGCACATGCTGACTAGACGCGCCGTGGGGCCAACGGCACGTCTCTTCTTGTCGTGACTAGGAGCATGGCTTGTATGATTAGCCTCCTTCAGTTCTTCCTCTAGTTTTTCATACTTAGAGCAAGTAGCTGCAAATTCTCTCTTCTGCCGCTCCAATTCCTCCTTTGCATGCTTTAATTTACTGTTCTCCAACAAAACCATCCTCTCTGCTTCCTCCAGATGTTCTTCCTTTTTCTTTAAGGCTATCAGTACTGCCTCAAGATCTGACTCCAAGACTTGTAGGTTAAGCCCAAGGTGAAAATCCTGGAAATCACCAAATTCTCCTATCATCTACTCTTCCAGCTTCTGTGTTTGCTCAAACAATCTCTCAAGAAGGATCCTTGCTGATTCAGCTGCTCCATTGTCATTAATGATTGATTTGTTGTTGTTGAAGACTGATTTAATAGTCTTCAATAAACGACATTTTCTTTTTCTGGTTGACACCAACTCTATTCGATTATGCTCATTGAGCCCAAGAAAGCACAACTGCACACACACAACTGCAGTCACGATAAGAAGAGACGCGCCGTGGGCCCTACGACGCGTCTGTGGGCCCCGCTGCTGACGAAATACTTTTTTTTTTATTTTCAATTTTTTTCAAACTACATTATTTAAGTATTTATGTTTCTGACTACCCCATATGTGTAATTAACTTTTCATTTTGCATTTATTCGGTCAAAGTGTCGAGTAATCAAGCCAATATATATATATTTTTTTAATAATTTCAAGACGAAGCATTTTATATCTGTGGTCAGAAAATATATCGTGGGTCCAATGGCGAATCTCTATTCGCAGTAAGGCCCCGCCGCATACAAACTTTGCTCCTGATTTATTGTTATGCTTATCGTCCCAAGCTATTTTTTTTGTCTAAATTTTCCATTGGGACTTGTCTCTCTATCTCTCGCTTTCTTATTTCGATTTAGGGCACCCGAACTCGCTCTTTGACTCAGACCCTTAGCTCTTCCTTTATCGCTGATCTGCTCCTCAGGTACTCTCTCTCTTTCTTATTCCTCTTCGCGTTACCACTTCTCGAGACCGAGTTGATCCCGACCTATTCCGAGTTCGATCTAGTATAATTGCGACTTCATCATTTTATTCTTCCAGATCCTCGTTGTGCATCACTGTTGAAAAGTTTTTGTTACTGATATTTATTAGGTTCACTGTTAGGGTTTTTGGATGAACTCTGATTCTACTTTTTTTTTTTGTTGAAATCTTACTTCGGATTGTCAGAAGCCGTACATTATGTTTCTTAATTGCGCTGCTTGGATATTTTGAGGATGTTCTTAAGCTTAAAATTTGAAGTATATGTTTATTAATCTATTATTAGTTTGATACGCTGAAGTGAAACCACTGTTTAGCTTTTTTGTTACACTGTGAAACAAATGAGGAATATGCAATTGGATAGTTGTTTCAATTTTTCTTCCGATTAACTTTTATTTTTTTTGGGGGGATGGGAGGGGAGGGGATGGTACATATGCAGTTTGGTTTAAATTCAAAAATCTGGTTGAAGTGTTCGTTGATTAACCTTACATTCCGTTAATATATTGTGAATGTGAGGCTAACTATGGTTTAAACTGGCATATAAATGTAAGGGTGGTAAGTAAATTGTTATGGAATTTTTATTTAATTTCTTTGCTCTTACTTAATTAGTACATCGTCACTCAGGGACAATCTGTTTTCCTTATACTTTCTGCTTTCCAAATTGGCTGTAGTTTTCTTTTTTCTTACTACGAAAATGAACAAATAGTCTTTACATAGACTTCAATCCAAAATGTTGTCCCATTAGAGTCTGTACATCCTTAGTCTAGCTTCAAGATGGTCAAAATAGATGTTTACAAGTTAGGTGGGACCACTTGTTTAACCCGATGTCAGAAGCGAACAACTCCTTAATATAATTTGTATCTTCTACCTCTTGTGTGTCTAACTTGAAGCTTTGCATGTGTTTCCATACAAATTATAAATACAAATGATCTGGCTTTATAAAATGACATGTTTTTGGTTTTAAACTTGGAAAGATGAAATGGCATAACTTGAATGAGTTTCAATCTCTCTGATTTAGAAATAGGTTTCTATAGGACGAATTATTGTATGACTTTGCTTGCTTCATTTAGGTTTGGCTTGTTATGGGACTGGATACGAACAATTTAACAACTGAATCATGTGGTGTTTGGTGTTGTCTCTCATGTTCATGTCATTCTTCTCAGGTTGTTGGTGAGTGGTTGCAGGGAAAGGCCCTTTGGATTGTTCTCCCATCTGTTGACTCCGAAGAGGAGGCAAAATTGTTTACAGCAAGCGATGACATTTTGCTTGACCTTCTAAAATTCATGCAATGTCGGGGTTACTTAATGTATTCCCTCTTGTCCTGCATAACTTTATTCTTATCCCCCATTTTACTAGACAAAGAAGAAAATTTGGATCTGGCCGAATGCCCTTTGCAATTCATGGCTTCCAAATTACTGTTGCAATTCTGACAATTCCTTATTTGGAACTGTAACTTCTACTATTTTGGATTACTTTCATCAAATTAATCTTCTAGACATTTCTGATCATGTAATGTTTTTCTAAATAATGCATTACAGTCATGTGTGATGCTTTGAAATTTTCAGAGGATTACACTGCCTTCTGGTTGAAACATGTTGTTGGATGTCAATGTGCCTTTGCCATAGGATTCTTGAATTTACTATTGAGTTTAAACTGGTCGATAGAATATTTGATGAAGCTGGTAAAACTGAGAATTTGGAGATTTGAGATATTTATGAGTAACTATCCAAAAGGAATGGGGCATGACCTTTTATATTAGTTTGAAGGTGTATCGAGGGTTTATAATATGCTGTGTGGTTGCTGTTTGTTGGCAATGGCCCTTTTGTGAGTTTGTCTATGGTTAGTGATTTGCTGATTGTCGAGGAAGCTTTATTTAAAAGTGAACTTCACACTGTTGCAAAGGATTTCTTGTCTTATGCATCTTGGTTGCATCACATAGAATGAGCAAATTCAACTTTTCACATCAATTTTTGATTGTCTAAGATGTTGAGTCCGAATCTTTTGGCATATCTCTGTCATCTATGTAAATCATAACAGATTTCTGTTTGCAGTCTTCTCTGAACGGATCTGCTTCAAATCTTCCAGATGGTACTGGGCGGTCTTTTGCTACATCGTTCTCCGGTCAGTCTGGTGCAGCCTCCCCTGTTTTTCATCACACTGGTGGGCAGATTTTGCTGTAGTTACTCAGTTTTCTCCCCCCATTTAGTTGTATAATGGCTAGGTTCTTGCTGCAGGAGGCATTCAGGGGTTGCACAATATTCATGGGAGCTTTAATGTTCCCAACATGCCAGGTGCTTTGACGTCAAGAAATTCAACAATAAACAGCGTTCCATCTGGAGGGGTTCAACAACCTACTGGCAGCCTTTCTAGTGGAAGATTTGCATCAAATAATCTTCCTGTCGCTCTTTCACAGGTACATCTACATGGATTAGTGTTCACAAATATTCTGAGATTACTGACTGAAATTATCAGTATATTTTAACCTTGTGGCTCTCATTGTTTTCCTCAGCTGTTGCTTTATGTACAATTTTTTCATCTCTCTTATGAAAATCATTTTTGCAGTTATCTCATGGCAGCTCCCATGGACATTCAGGAGTCACAAATAGAGGAGGTATAAGTGTTGTAGGAAATCCTGGATTTAGTAGTAGCACAAATGGAGTTGGCGGTTCTATTCCTGGGATTCTTCCAACCTCTGCTGCAATTGGTAACCGAAATGCTGTTCCAGGATTGGGAGTATCCCCAATTTTGGGAAATGCAGGTCCTCGAATTACAAGTTCTATGGGAAACATGGTTGGTGGGGGGAACATTGGGAGGAGTATAAGCTCTGGTGGAGGATTGTCCGTCCCTGGTCTTGCTTCTCGTCTAAATTTGAGTGGGAACAGCGGATCTGGTGGTTTAAGTGTGCAAGGACAGAATCGGTTGATGAGTGGTGTGCTTCCACAAGGTATGCGTTCTGATATCACTTTCTATGGTTACAGGTCTTGATAATTTGGCTTCTTGAACCTTGTTTCTTGTTCACTGTGTATGTGTCTGTCATTTTATTACCATTGAGGAGAGTTTATTGGACATTGTAGGTTACCTATTGAGGTTATAATATCTCTGTTTGTGGTCTAAATCCCTGGAGTTGGTGGTATTTTATATCTATCTCTCTTCATTGCATCTCTCTTATATACTAAAAGCTGTACTGGGAGCATAATAGTGTTTTGCTTATCTTTTCCTCACACATCTTTTATGGGGAGTGGTGGGATACAGAATCGCCTTAGATATGCATCCTTAATTTTAATCTTCCTTTTTATGATTTTGAAGAAAATACGTGTATTCTATTAAGTGGACTACCATCCTTAATAAGTGAAGTTTGTAACTATTTTCACTTTTCTTTTTAAACTGTGAATATGACCCAAATTCTGTTCCTTTGTTTGCACAATTTGGGTATAGATTGTGGGTAAGATTTTTTTTCTTACATTTGTTGATGCTTGTCTGCCTGCTATTGTGCTGCCCTTTTTTTTTGTCTGTGGCTATGCTCGTTGTTCTGTTACATGATTTGAACTGAGTTCTTGCTGAGGTGTCTCAATGGATTTTATTACTATGATGGTAAAATGAGTTTGGAATACTTCTAAGCATCTACTTTGTATCTGATTTATATGAAATGCATTATTAAATCAATTATATTGTTGATGTATATAAGCAATTCCCCCTTTGATATTGGGATTATTGTATTTATATGCTTGCTAAGATATGCAATTTTGTGGTGATAACATCTTCTTGATTCAGGATCTCCACAGGTAATTTCAATGCTAGGAAATTCGTATCCTAGTGCTGGAGGTCCACTTTCTCAAAGCCATGTTCAAGCAGTGAATAATTTGAACTCTATGGGGATGTTGAATGATGTAAATTCTAATGACAACTCACCTTTTGACATCAATGACTTCCCTCAATTGACAAGTCGTCCTAGTTCTGCTGGGGGACCTCAAGGACAGTTAGGTAACTGAAAGAAAGGTTCTTTTGCTTGATTCACTTTTCCACCTTCTCCTATATACAATGAAGAATGATAGAAAAAAAATTTCAGGTTCGCTACGAAAGCAGGGTATTGGTGTTAGTCCCATTGTTCAACAAAATCAAGAGTTTAGCATCCAGAATGAAGATTTCCCTGCTTTACCTGGATTTAAAGGTGTAGTATATTGTTTAACTCAGATATGTGTCCTAATTGGTTATGCATTTGTTATTAGGAGTTTTGGTTTTTACATTGCCTTGTGGAATCTTCTTTTCTCGTTTTGGAGGTTAAAGAGTTTGTTGTTTTGCATAACAAGTCTAGAATATCAGATTTTGCCTCCCCTTTTCTAAGGGCTTTTAGGTGGGCATATGTTGGTATTTTCTTGGCCAAGCTTTATTGCATTTGTCCTTGTGCTATTATTTTTTATTTTCTAAACTAAGTGAAGTTATTTTTTTTCTGAGTTCTCTTTGTGTTGTCATGGTGCTCTGGATTGGAAAAAGGGGTTTTTGTTAATCTCCTATTTGAGTAGAGGAGATTAGGCTTTTGAATGTAGTTGCGGAATAATATGTCAATATTGGTAAGTAGGAGGCTCCTATTATCTGTATCCTGTTTTTCCTGCATAACCTTATATACAATTAGTGGGATGTTTTAGCTACTCTAAACGTAGCAGGGGAAATTTTTTTTTCATAGGTCTGTACTGATGAATCTTTCGATTGCTTGATGGGAAGAATTTGCATCTGAATGGCTTTCTAGTTATTTTGGCTCATCCACGTTTGTGCACATGGCTCGGCTTGTGCTGTGTACTAATTGATCTCAGTTGCTTTGGCAATTGTTTTTGACCATATGTTCATGCAGGTGGTAATGCAGATTATACTATGGATATGCACCAGAAAGAACAACTTCATGAGAATGCTGTGTCCATGATGCAATCTCAGCATTTCTCTGTGAGTTTCACCGTAGAAGATTGAGGAATTTTATCATATCTATATCTCTCCAATTTAATGGCTATGATATTTACATATGATATAACAGATAGAAATTTCTCCTCAATCTTGTGCTTTCACTTCAATATGCAGATGGGGAGGTCTGCTGGATTCAGCTTGGGGGGAACATATTCATCACATCGGCCACAGCAACAGCAACAACATGCTCCGTCAGTCAGCAGTGGTGGTGTCTCCTTTTCATCTGTAAACAATCAGGATCTTCTCCATCTACATGGGTCGGATATATTTCCATCATCGCATTCAACTTATCATTCACAGGTCTGCTAGTTCTGGTGCTACTTGATTCTGTTGCTAGTGTAACTAAGGGCCCTTGTTTCTGCATTAGAAAGCTTGCTCTCTCTTTAGATTTAGCTAGTCTTGCTGTATGAGGTGACCATTGAGCTCTATGTATGTGTGTTTTTATCTTTTCTGTATAAAACGCACCGATATAAGTATCTCTGATAGTCTATTAACTTAATGATGGATTTTGGTTTAGACCAGTGGACCTCCTGGCATTGGATTGAGGCCTTTAAATTCTCCAAATACTGTTTCTGGTATGGGATCATATGACCAGCTTATTCAGCAGTATCAACAACACCAAAACCAGTCCCAGTTTCGTCTTCAACAAATGTCAGCTGTAAATCAGTCTTTTAGAGATCAGGGCATGAAGTCAATGCAATCTGCACAATCTACTCCTGATCCATTTGGTTTGCTTGGCTTGTTAAGTGTGATCAGGATGAGTGATCCTGATCTGACATCTCTTGCACTTGGAATTGATCTTACGACACTTGGTTTAAATTTGAACTCATCGGAAAATCTTCACAAGACTTTTGGGTCTCCATGGTCTGATGAACCAGCTAAGGGTGATCCAGAGTTTAATGTTCCACAGTGTTATTATGCTAAACAGCCACCTGCCCTACATGTGAGATTCACTGCTTTCTGATATTCATTGTGCCTTTTTTTTCTCCCTAATCTTTTCCAAAATCTGCGCTAAGGTTTTATTTTTTTTGGTCTTGCAGCAAGGTTATTTCTCGAAGTTTACGGTGGAAACATTATTTTACATATTTTACAGGTACTTTTTAAAAACTGAATTGTGTTTACTTCTGTGTTATTATGTCGAGTGTTATAATTAAATATAATAATAATATGTTTTGCAGCATGCCCAAAGATGAGGCGCAAGTACACGCTGCGAATGAGCTGTATGCACATTTTCTCCTGTTTTTGTTTTTAGATGATTTGAGCTTAGTTCTGGATTATTTTTCCCCTTTGCAGAAAATACTAACTAGGTACAGTTTTTGCTTTCAGTTACAATAGAGGCTGGTTTTATCACAAAGAGCACCGTTTGTGGTTCATAAGAGTGCCCAACATGGAGCCGCTTGTTAAAACTAACACATATGAGAGAGGATCTTATCATTGTTTTGATCCAAACACATTTGAAACGATTTGCAAGGTTAGGTTTACTGGTTATATATATTGTATCATTAGCATTATTTTTCTTCTTTGTTTTGGCTTCTGTTTTCTTGGTTCCAATTGTTTTGGACTATTTTGTCTTTTTAAGCATCTAATGCATAACACTTCCTTGCAGGACAATTTTGTTCTCCATTATGAAATGTTGGAAAAGAGACCACCTCTGCCTCAACATTGAGGGGTGAAAGAAAATCTATGATGTAAAGTTTTAATTGTGGATTTAATTCATTAGAACACAAGTCATTTTGCATTGGTGTTCCTTTTAGTTTGGCATTGTCTTACCAATCTTGTTGCATTGAAAGACTCATCTAGTCCTTTTTTCTTCTTTTTTTAATACAAAGAGTAAGATTAGATGAAGAAATATGGATGTCAGGGTTATTTAACAGTCTGGCGGTCTAGATTGGGTTGACTGCCCAGGTAAGTCGAATGCATATAGAAATACCCATGAAAAACTGGACGGAGTAATTCTTTGTTGCCGGCTGACTCAATAGCATCTTTTCCAATTGATTTTAAGATACTTACGGTTACAGAGGAATATTGTGATTTGTTAGTTAAATCGGATAGCTATAGCACCAAAGTGAGTGATGTAAAGTAGTTGAGAACAATTAGTGAGTGATGTAAAGTAGTTGAGAACAATTAGTGATTTTGGACATTTCCATCTTAAATGCCAGACCCTTGATTGTAATACTATTTAATCAGACAATTTATTTGGAAAGATTATAAATTATATTCTTTTGCGGCTGGCTTATGCTTAAGAGGATTGGATCGAGCGAAAATAAACTAGAAATTATTGTAAAATATAATATGATGTTATCAAGTTAAAATTTTAGTGAATACCATATTCCAATTAGCAGACGCATTAAAAGTACAAACTGCGATGCATTAAAAGTACAAACTGCGATTATTTGCGCTTGGTAGTAGTTACAGAGGAATTTGGAATAACAAATATCCAACTATTACACTAATATAAAACATTACTCTCGTAACATGATGGCAAAAACGGGAAATCAGCTAGCAAAATTATGCACGATGAGGAATTACCACGACTGAAGCAATCAGGCAGAATTCCATCGCGGGCTTCTCCCCCAGAAATATTACATATTGGGTTGTCTACACAGTTCTAGATATTTTAAGATTTTGCGGCGCTCAAAACCAAGCTTTTCAAGGCTGGCTTCTGGTTCTCCAGAAGCTCCCTCTGGGTCAAAATTCTATCAGATGTACAATCTTCCTCCTGCCCAAGATGGAGAGAAATAATTATAACTAGTACAACACCCGTGCAATGCATAGGTAGATAAAACACATTAAGAGAGAGAAAGCCCATGAAGAGAGAGAAAGGAAATAGAAAAAGCAAAAGAGAGAAATGAAAGAGTGAGTACACAGCCTTAATAAGCACACTCTCAAGAAAATGACTCTCAATTAGTTGTATATAGAGATTTATCAATTTGCTTCTATAGGAAGAAAGACAATTTAAAATCCAACTAGTCTGCAGATAAGAATGACGAACATAAGCATAATATCCTTTCTGTTAAAAGGAACTGAACTGAGACCCGTTAAAATTATGCTTAAAAGTTAAAAGTGACGATTGGCTTGTATGGATGGATCAAACACAACGCAAAAATATGAAGAATCTAAAAAGTAAAACACATAATTACTCACGTCACCAGTTGCAGCTGACAATAGCGCTAAAAGAGTCACTGTAGCAGTTTGATAATCACTTAATATCTTGTATCCTGACTCATCCAGCTTATCCTGAAAAAAAATACACGTGAAATGGGATTAGGGATAAAGTTATGAAGAATGAAATTACCAAACATTTCATATGCTGCTTATGTAATACTCCCAATACTGGTGGTGCGCCCAGTACCCAACATCAAGTATATTTAACAGATAAACTAGGGATCTCATGCTGTTGGTGGTGAAATATAAATGCAGGTCTTGGATATAAATTTCGCATTGCTTTCTCATAATGTTTAAGGGTTGATTCACATATCCAACATACCTAGATAACTGACTGGCAATTGCATATTGATGTATATCTGTTACACTATTAAATAAAAAATTACGCAACAGACCATGTTAAATCATCAACAGAACCAAGTCCTATTTCTTCCCTGCCCCAAAAGTGGTAAACATATTGACTGAATCAAGAATTGGCAAGCACACGTACATTCCTAAATTAAATGTTAATAAATGACATGAATTATCAATCAACGGAGATAGCCATATTCAAAAGCAAAATGGATTCCTTTAGTGGGTTCTGAGTATGTAATCTACAAATTTGTGGATAATTTCTCAAGATGGAAGATATAGTGGAACTGGACATATTATCAAATTTACTAGCTATGCCTCTTGGTAATTATTTTCAAATTTTGTGTTGATATTAAATCAACCAACAAAAGTTAACATACCTTCAATCGTGAAATAGCAACAGAGATGGCCCTTCCAGGGGCCTGAAGAGCTTTGTGATGAACCTATTCATAAGGGCATCCATGTCAATAATTTGAAAAAAAGGAGAATGGAGGAACATGACAATGAAAGAATACAAAGGAACAGAAAGAGAAGAGTAAAATTCTTTAATTACCTGTACATAAAGTAAAGATACAACTTTTGGCAGGAGCAACACTGAATCGGCCTCGGCAGAAACTTGAGATATCAGTTCCTGACAATTACAATGATAAAAGAAACACACAACTAAGGAAGTTTACTCATTAAAAAACAATCTAGATATTATGCGTTCAAAGTGGCATCATGTTAAAACAATAGCAATGAACGTGAATCAGTAGTTTTGATTGATTGGCATATCTGTAATTCCACTACCAACATTATCAACACAGAGGAAAGAAATATCAACTGAATAATCAATCTGACCTCACATAAATATTGGCATATTTTCACATAATTCATAAATGGTAAGCATGAATACCTTACGATATGAATGCAGAAGTGTTCTTTCTAGTTTCTTATCAAGTTTTTTCAAAGCCAGCCCACTGGAAAATCAATAAGTGAACCATATCAAAACTTGACATGAAGACAGGAGCTCCAGAGGTCAAATCAATGCTGAAGTAGCAAACCAATATAGAAAAATTACCTTTCTTCTGTTACCACTCTAAATGCAGTCATGAATGTCTCCACCCGCTGTGGCATTAAATAATCAAACATCAACACACAATAAAGTAACCAGGAAAATAATATCAGATCAAAGAATAATAAGAAATTTCCAGCCCATCAGCTACATTTGAGCAGGATGCATTAGCATACAGGAAGAAGATAATCAGATTAGCTGTGAAAAGAAAGCGATTTATTTAACAATGAAAAGGTTAAAAACAAATCTTAATTGGCCAGTAATTTTCTCTTTACGAGTTATCATATAGAGTCAGGGACAATCAGAACTTTATTTTCTGAAATTGCAGTGAAACATAAGGAAGCAAGTGAAGACTACAAAACTAGAATCTGCATTACATTTTGAGTACCTAAGCTGGCAGTCATAAACCAGTTGTACACTACAACAACTAAGTATTAAAACATTTCATACATATACTTCATATTTTAGACTAAAAAGTGGATTCATTGTTGCATCTTAAAAAATTCTGCTACAGACTAAAGCCTGACTGCCTGAAGTAAAAATATTACCATATAAATTGAATTCTCCTACCATTTGACCAGCAAAAAATTCTTTAGGAAGTCATTAACAATGAAAAGTGAAAACCGTTCTGGAACAAAAATACAGACCTTTCCTTCCAATGCTTCAACAACTGCAAGAGCCTTGTTGGCAAGAGCTCCTGGCAAACTCTTACACTGCAAAAGTAAATGTATAATGAAGATATGAAATCGCTTTGATGTTTCTTCTCAGTGATGATCTTCAGAAAATACACAAATACTGATAAAGAACCTGATACACGACAGATTAGAAAATGATACACATAATCATGTCAAGTAAGGGTTTATCCCATACAATTGCTGTTCTGTCACCAGGATTAAGTGAAAGAGATTCTGAATTCGGAGCTTCCTGAACTTCATGTCCATTCTTCAATTTGTTGTGGTTATCCTGCAAATAACAGATGAATTGTTTTAGACCCTAATACAAGCTCATCATGTGCATAGATATAAATGCAGAACTAGCTGTATATACTACCAGGTTATAAAGGAGCATATCCACCATGGAAGCAGCTACTGTTCTCAGTAAATGCCTATGCAACACAACCTGGGTATCAAGACAAGTTAGATTTAACCCATTTTACAAGTGAAAATGACATCTTAAAAATGTCAAACAACTTAACAAAACTTACAGAAGTTGATTGATCCTCTTCAAACAATTCTAATGCTTTTTCATACAGCTGCATGTTTAAGAAAGACTGCCAGAGAAACAAGCAATCAATTTAGGACACGAGGCACATGTTAGGTCAAAGATTTCTATGTCTGAAAAAAAAAGCATACACACAAGAAAATTTTCAACATCCAATTTTATTGAAAGAAAAAATTGAAAGCAAGGTAAGGAAGACATAAAATAGTGAATCTAAGGAGGAGGAGGAGGAGGAGGAGGAGGGGGGGGACTGCCACTTTAGTGGTCTAACCTCATCAAGTTTCCTTTGCAAATTATCAAGCAACCATTTCATTCTTTCAGCATTTTCTGTAAACAATGCCTTCTTTTTCTCCATCCAAGAACTGATTACTGTGGACCTTAAATGATTTGCCAAAGGTCTAAGAATTGTTTCAGGATCATCTATACCTATCAAATTAAGCACTGCATATTAGAACATTGAGTAACACTGATTAGATGAACATATCTAACATCAAAATCAACAAACCTTGTTCTTCAAAATCAGGAACCAGATTTATAATCTTCTGCATTATCCATTCTTCTGAGGGAGTACTGAGATCCTCTTTCATTTTAAGTGATTCTTTCCTAGAACCTGACTTTGAATCTGGCATTTGTGAGGAAGATGAATCCTTGCCCCTTCTCTGACTTTTTTTAGATTTTGTGGAAGTCTGTTCCTGGTTATCTGGACCACTTTCAGATACACTTGCTACAGCATTTCCAGTAGCTTTTCCCTTTTTCTTCTTTGATGCTTTATCTGCATGTCTGTTGGAACCACTGTCGGTCCCCTCATTTGACTCATTCAACCTGCTTGAACCATGCCCAATTTTTGCTTCCTTTGCAACTTGTGAATCAACAGGTATCAGAGTGCCAGAAGAACCTGAGACACCAAATGTTTCCATCTCTTTCACCAAGCGATCACATATGTCCTAGTAAATGAGAGAGAGAAAAACTTGCAAGCATCAGTGAACAGACGAGGAACCAAAAAAGTGACTGGAAGGCAAAGGAACAAATATTGGAAACAAGAAATATCAAGCCCAACAAAGTACAAATCTTATTTGTCTAGCAGCTAATCCAGTTCCGCACTGTCATGTACAGCTGCAATCCTATTTCATGATTACGCTTCTTTAGGGGTTCCGAGCTGATACTTGATAGTCAGTTAGTCATGTGACTCTGACTTGAGCAGTAGTTTGCTAAAAAGTTGATCTAGCAAACATCTAAATCTCTCACAAATAACGATAGATGCCTGGAATCTTAATTTTACTCTCATTAATCATACCCGCTGTTATAAATAGCTCCCTTCACCAAATCTGGTAAAACAACCTACTAATTGAACTTGATCGACAGCAATTGAACCATAAAATAAGTATGAACGTGGTATGTAAAAAATAACTCCCCAAAATGATGTCTATACCAAAAAGTGTACCTTCATAAAGCTGTTGCTCAACACATAAAAATCCCCAAAAATGTGTGCTTTATTAGACTGCAAAACACACAATGCATATGAGCATATGAAACAACGAGGTCAGAGGGCATAAATTGACTTGCTGGTGGAGTATCACCTTAAGAGCCAACTGAACAGATTGACAGAGGGTCAACATTTTAGATGCATCTTGAGGTGTGAAGGATGATGGCAATAAGGAAATAGAATCACTCCTGCAGCATAGTAATAGATTGCGTTTAAAAAAACTCACCAAGAATTGAAATTACTTTCAGGAAGAGTGTGACGATTCTTGCTCAATGTCTCATATATAAGACGTGTCACAGAACTCACAGCAGTTTCATACAAAGATTTTTAAAACCAAAGGACACAGCATATGAAAGCATAAGTCCTTCCTGAGACTTGTGATGCAGGGAAAAAATGGAATTAACAATAATCATCTAGTGACAATTGTCCTCGGCCATATGATCAAATTACAATTTTAAAAGCACAAGGGCAGCCAAAGAGAAGCAGGTTTCCATCAAGTCAAAAGGCCAAAAGGGAAAAAATGTAATAATGTAGATCGACTACCTGACAAGAGCTAAAATAAGAACATGTATGCAGTCTCATCTGATTGCCTTGATCTGAGAAGCTGATATTTAGGTAATGAAGAAATATATAAACTTTATTAGATAGAAAGGGATTAGTGGGGGAGGGGAAAGAGAGATTAAAACAAATTGCCCAGAAAATTTTCTGAGTTGCTATATCCATAGCATTGACTTAAATTTTGTTCTGTTAACAGCTTAACTTAGGGTGTGCATAATAGGGTAGAACAAGGCTCTATTTAGTAATATAGAGAGAGAGAGGAAAGAGCAAACAGGGGTAACAGAGAAAGAAGATGTTGCAGTTACAGCCCTTACCAGCTGTCTTGCTCTAGAGCATCCTCAGTGGCAGCATCCAGCATCTCAATTATTGAAGGGTGAACAAATGTTGTAACTAGAGGTATACCTTCAGGATATCTGGACTAAATTGGATTTCACAAACTTAGACTTCATCAATAAAAGCCAAGGAAGCAATGTAGTAAAAAGTACTGACTTCACATGCAACCTATGTAATTACTTTATGAAAATATAATCATTACAGAAGTAATTTAGTTACCTGCAAGAATTGAACAGGCTGGGGAATTCCAAGTTTTTGCAGAACCTCGTAGTTGATAAAAGAATTCTGTAACATAGAAAGAAAGACAAACAGAATGAGAGCATCAATTCAGAAAATTCTGCCCAAAATAAGAAGGAAAAGAGGGTAAAAGAGACAAAAGACAAAGAATAAAATGAATATATGCAGAGTCATAATAAGAGGCAAAGCTAATAAAATGATACCTGACCCCCTGGGGCATCTTTCGGCACTTATTCATAAAATGAAAAATTGTATTCAAAAGATTCATCACCTAGAGATACTTGATTCATTCATAATTTATACCCCAAAAACTAGTCATGTTTTAATTTTAGGGGAACACTAAGCTTCCCCCTCTTCTTTGGGAGGGGTTTTGGGTGAGTTCTAGTGGGACCCACAGTGTAATTTTGGTGGTATGGGAAAGATTTCGAAAAATCGAGTCACCCCGTGTCATTTGACAAAATTTAAGTCTAATAGGGTCAAAGAAAATCGACAGAATTTGAATATATATTTTCAAGCTCTTCACAATGACACCAAAATCAATGGGTGGGTCCCACATGAACCCACCCAACTGGGTGAGCTCTTAGAGGGGCAGTAGGATAGCGTTCCTTAATTTTATTAGTTTTTTTTTCCCCAAACTCCTTTGTTCTCGGAGGATCTCTTGTCCTCCTTTGTATTCTGCTTCTTAACAAATAAATTATTCTTTTAACAAAGAAAAATTATCTTTTCCAAACTACTTTCTACACATATATAATAATTAGAAATAGTTAACTTTCTTAGCACAACTATTTTTTTAAATAGAATGTATAACTTATGGAATAAGAACAATCCATTTTTTAGCTTCTAATTCCCAATTAAAAGTCGTCCACAATTGATTCTTCTATCAAGGGGGGGAAAAAGTATTGAAAATTTAGAAGCAAATGAGTCTTTACCTATGCCCAGATTAAGACTTTTCATTATCAAAATAATATTCAATAGAGTAATTTACTTCAATAAAAACACATATGTTAATAATAAAATATATACTCAATAATATGTCTTTGTCATTTTCCCTCCATTGAGTTGATATCCTAGCTTTGCCCTTGATCACTATACAAGTGCAGCAAGTTTAAAAACAAAACAATCCAGACTTGAAAAGGAATTATATGTATATTCCGAAGCACTTTAAAATTTCAGATTATATTGTAAAATATGAAATTTGCATGAAGCCAAGACTTACATCTCAACCGAAACCAGTATAATAAAACGATACAAATCATACTAGAAACAGGCAAAACATTTTGTATCTGAATCAAGGGGCAGACAGGAGGGAAGTGAGAGTCTATACCTGTGAAAAGAATGAATCCACACTTTCCTTTTGAGCAATGGCAAAGACCTGTCATGTGTTGCAAGAATGAAAATTACTGCAGTTTTAATCTTCTTCAAGCTAAAATTGCTTCTTCCTCTTCTTTTTTTTTTATTTTTTTTATTTTCACACCGCAGCAACAAATTGCCTCTAATTATATTGAACAGTGAACTCAGTCACTTATGTCAAGCAGCAAGTCATACACATGCATCATAGTTGATGACTGCCACCCATAGGCAATATCAATTAGAAAATAGTAGAGTAAAAAATTGGAAATAGCATAAATTATAAGAATTTGTAAAGCCTCTCAAAAGTTTGAAACTAAACAAAGTAAATAGGTTAAGTTATAGAGAGGACAAGCACTCTGAAGGAAAAACAAATTTAAAACCTCAATTCAGGCATCATTCTAACAATGTCCAATGTATGTTATAAAATGTGACTTACAGCTGGTGTCCAATGTACTCCTGCACGAAGTGAACCAAGAATCTGGCCTTCCTTCACAAGTCCGTTAAACAAAGACTGGAAGAAAGATCCTTCAACCGCCACACCACTGGTTCCATCCATTTCCTGAAGCAATTGCTGTAACAAGCTCCATAACACTGACAAATTTGTAGGAACTGTGATACCCCTTGCAGCACCACGAACCATGGCACTGACACGAGCTACATATGCAGGAGTATATAACTGGCCACCTTCAAGCCTACCTTTCACCTATATTTAGAATCAAATCTCCTCATAACAGCTTTTATGTTATTAGAAAGTTATAACTACATAGCAAAACAACACCAACTTACCACAGTGCCAAGGCGGGGCTCCAGCATGGAGGAAATAAATTCTAGACCAACATTCAATTGTGCAGCAAGTTCAGTCAGCGCAATCTGACTACATTCTTGAAGTCTCTCGTTGATTTCTTCAGCTACCGAATCCCAGTAAGATTCTGACATGATTTCCCCTTGAATCAACATCAACTCCGGATGAGTTGTTATAACATGGTGAGCCTGCTTCTCAACATGATATAAGTCAACTCCAGTAGCGTCAGCGAGGTCAATCAGAGAAACACGCCCTAGCTTCTTAACCTCACCAACCATTTCATTCCTCAGTTGCTCCTAACCATGCATGATCACATAAATACCATCAATTACATAGAAAGACAAATATCGAAAAAATTCTGCGCCATGCGTGAAAGTATAAAAAGTAAATCATCAAAAAAGAGGTTGAAATGTGATTGAGTTCGGAAACCAAACCGAAGGAGGATGGAAAAAAAGAAGAAAGCTAAAGCATATTAGCATACTTCATTTGCTTTTCTCGTTTCATTTTCTGCCGATTAATATCATCAAGAACACGAAATTAATTGATATATTCTATACTTGTTAGGTTTTTTCCACCAAAATTTCCAGAGAAGCAGAGTGATAGTAAAAGAGATGTGGTAGGTGAAGAAAACTTACCGGAGTGATGTATTCTTTGCCGGAGGAAGTGTGAAGGAGCTCGAAATCGATAATTTGGAGGTCGTGCAGTTTCTGGACCAATTCAACTACGTTTCGCTCCGATAATCGAATGCTCGACTTCGCTTGCTGTGCGAACTCGAATTGTCTCTGCAACTCGAGCAATTCGTCATCCATGTTTCGATCATACACAAACACGGAGATAGAGAGTCACTGAGAGATTGAGATTGTCAGGGGATTTTGCTTTTCCGAGCTTTCAGTCCAATTTGGCGTTTCGATACCAGAATATGGAACTGGAAGAAGTTGGAACTGGGAATAACCGAATAAAAAGGAACGCTGTGAAATGGAAGTGACACTATCTATGGGCCTACTTAAGACAGTTTTAAGGCCCAATAGACTCAGTTCAATTACTAAGGCGTGATGGATCATGGCTTAAGCATAGAAAATCTCCAGCCATACCAAAAAAAAAGAAAAAAGAATCCAGCCATGGAATTATTTGGACACAATCATACGTATATTCAAGGAACGGATGCCTGTTTGGAATAGAATTCCTAAGAACTGATTTTTGTTAGAGAAAGTTGAAGATGAAAGAATTAACTTTGAAATTAATTGATGAGGGGAGAATTTATATAGTAAGAAGGTGAAATTGTTTTCTCTCAAAATTATTGTCCGTAATTTATAAAGTAATAGATAGCATAGTATAAGGCAGTAAATTGAGTGATTAGGCAGTAAATAAGGAATTGATTTTGGCATGATCCACCCCTCCCCCAAAAGAAAATTGCAGTTCCTAGAAATATGAGAGAGTATTTTTCTTTATAAATTTTCCAATCATCATTCACTTCCTTTTTATTTTATATATAGTACAATAATATTTTTTAAGAAATTTCATTGAGCCATTTTCAAATAATAGGGATTGGTATGGTGGTATGACTGTAAGCAGCTAAAGCATATACTATCTATGGCTTTCTTTGTACCAACGATGAAGGAGGGGGGAAGAAAAAGATGTGGTTCATGATTAGAAAGGGAAAGACTATAATGATTGACTAGGCATATTATTAACTTTAGCTAAGTCAGGAAATGTACATTTGGAAATTTCACTTGAGTCGGATAAAAATCCATCAGGCTGGATGCTTAAAAACGGGCAAAAAGAGATAGTAAATGAGAGAGAGGATAAGCTTAGGAATTTTTCTCAAATCGCATACATTTTCTTAAACTCATTGTTTAGTAGCTCAGAATCTGACATAACCGACACTGAAAAAGACCTTGACCTGCTTCCCAATGAAGATCTCCTAATGCTCCTCATATTTGAGGCCTCAATGCGATGCCTAATGACCCAGTAACACATGGTCCCCAAAGTTGTAGCCATTATAGTTGTCCCTATGATAGTCACTCCAATTGCTAACCATTTCTCATGCTCTCCCACCACTACAAATGACAATGCCAAGAAGGCCACTGAAATAAGTACACAAGCCAACCACATTAGCTTGTTAATCACGGCCATCATCTGCTTCTTTGCTTTGCTCTCTATAACCACAACTGAGGTTTGAACCACCACAACCGCCAGAGAAATGAAGAGGGCAATGGAATCAAAGACAAAGAAAATTATAAATGGAACTTGGGGAGCTATATTTGCTTCACCAAGGGAATGTCCTGGAGGAATGTTTTCTGGGTCATCAACATATTGACCAGGGACTGTGAAAATAGCAGCAAAGGCAACTGTGGCAATTAGGACTGCCACCACAGTTGTGGAGTTGATTGCATTGTTTAGTCCTTCTGCGTGCATTTTGTTGAGACGTTTGGCAATGCCTTGAACACGTTTTCTGGTTTGGCGTGTGTGTTCTAGCTGGTAATGGACTTCATGCTTTATGTCACTGACTGTTTGTTTCAACTCACGGGCTGTGCTTGTTGTGGCCTGAGGCTTTATGGTTTTGGCACTCTGAACACCGTGTTCCTGAAGAATGGCTGCAACACCAGAGTTCCCAGTTTTCTCAGCAGTGTCAAGTGCAGTCTCCCCTGTTCTGTTAATGGCCTTTGTATCTGTTTCCCTCTGTCCAAGAAGCAATTTAACAATCTGCACAAACAAAAATTAAGATATATCAGGTTGTTTGCTAATCTGACTACAAGCAGGGAACGATATAAGTCGGACAGAAATTAGTTTTCTTTTTTATTAATTGTCGAAACAAAAAATATTGAACTAAGTATCTATTTTGAAGCCCTATGTCTTAGTGAGGTCGAAGTAAAGAGTTCTTGTAAGTTACAAGTGCTAATCTTAGTATTATTATATTGACTCCTAGGGATAGAAGATGGCCTAAATCTCAGAAACCAACTCTTCTGATCACAAAACGATTTCCGGATATAGAAGCGAAGGTTCAATATCTTCCCAACATACCCACATTACATTAGATAATGTTTTTGATAAACGTGTTCTTTTCCAAATCTATAACTGCCAGGTAATGTTAAAACGTTTTCCAATCAAAGACAGGCACATCTGGAAAAGAACACATTCATTAAGAACACGGATGGTAATCCAAATCACTATCCATTTCTTGTCATATAAACATTATAAGAGAGTAATTGAGGTCACAACTTGCAAGTTATGCCTTAAGACAAGTCTGAAGTTTTAGTGTGAACATAGCTGAATTAAGGCAAGTGTAGTCCAATTTACCTGAGTCCTGCCCTTCCTGGTAGCTATATGCAATGCTGTATTTCCCTTAGTATCAGTCATGTTTATTGATTGGGGATCTGCTTTAATTAATTCCTCGACCACCTCAAGATTCTGTCCCTTCACTGCCATGTGTAGTGCGGTCTGTCCCTTCTTATCAGTCCTCGTTGCAACCCCAAGCTCCTTCTGCAGCAGTGCTTTCACAACCTCCAGATGTCCATTTCTAGCAGCAGAATGCAAGGCTGTTTTCCCGTTGCTTCTAGCAATGGTGGCCAAGCTACTTCCTGCTTCCAATAGGAAATTCACTACCTCAGTATGACCCTGTGTTGCAGCTGTGTGCAGAGCTGTGGTGTTTGATGGATTCACAGTCATTGATAATTCAGGATGAACCTCCATAAGGATCTGCAATATATCTGCAACAGGGAAAACAAAAGTGAGATAGATTCCCTCCGAAAATCAAATGGCACAAAGAAAAAAGCACAAGAAAAGTTACAATGATAATATACCTATGTCCCCTTGTTTGGCAGCAATGTGGAATGCATCAAAGCCATTTCTTGCTTTAATTCCAGCATCAGCAAGATCATAATATTGAATCATCTCCCTAACTACTTCAATATAACCATATTCAGCAGCAACATAAAGCGCTGTTTCTCCAGCTTGATTTTGCCTTGCCAATGATTCCTTCAATTGCTCCTCTTCAGTATTCGTAAGGATCTCCCTCAGGGCAGCGAGATTTCCTGCTCTTGCCGCTGAGTGCAAGGGAGTATCATCCCGCTTTCCTGTCAATTGCTTTGTCATTTTTTTCCTAGGGGTGCTCGATTGCGCAGCTTGTGGCTGCACAGCTACTGAAGCCATTGGACTTAGCTACCAAGAGACCTCCTCTCCTCTTTTTCTTGTAATTAGTATATCAGAACCTTTTTTCTTCCTTCCAGCAAAAACCCAGATCAAAACTAGCATCTTTCATCCCAAATAATTGTAATATCCTTGAAGCCATTCAAAAGTGAAGACCATCCGCATCATTGTGGAATAAAATAAAATAAAAATTGGAGGTTAGTTCTTATTTCTCATGTCTGCTTGAAATTTCTGATACTTCTGCCGGCCCCAAGAATTAGTGTCCTGTTCACAAGAACAATCTGGGTTAAAAACTTTCCACCAAAATATATTCTGATTGCATTCTCAGAAAAGGAAAAAAAAAAAAAACTCTTGAAAACAAAAGGGAAAGATGATAGAGTTTCAAACAAGCAATCCCCACAGAGCAAAACATGAAGAAGAATCATTTTTTGAAAATCAAGGAGCTTTTTTGGAGAATGAAAGGTTGATCATTTGGACCTGAGCTAGAAGGAAGAACCTCCTTTTGCTGTCCTCCGTCTACCACCATGAAAGCCATAATAGAGATTTCAGAGCAGCTTTTAGGGAGCCATGGGCTCGTTAGGACACCCTGTAACGAACATTCAGGATATGTAAGGTGGAAAGTAATCTTAGAGAGCCTATATTGTGAAGGAAGAGACAAGAAGAAAAAAATAACAACAATATGATAAGATATTTAGGCCAAGATTTAAGAATTAAAACATGAAACCCACATGTAAGCAATAACTTTATGCAAATCTAAAACAGAGGCACAGAGCTCATACACGCACCAATTTGCAATCTTACCAACAAAGGTGGAACTTTTGCGAAGGTGATGATGATGACAGCGTTGGACGGGGAAAAGAAAAATGATGAGAATCAAAAATAGGGAGGAAACGAACAGCAAAAGAGAGGCAAACAAAACCAGAAGGGGTGGCTAATGGAAGACAACAAAAATAACAGAACCACGCGCAATTGTCTGTTTACTGGCGCGAGTGGATGCCTTCGCTTAACGGAACAGTTTTCTGTTGACTCTTCGTTATTTTAAGCGTTCATTTTTTAGTGAAGAAATGCGTTTCTTTTTTTTTTTTTTTTTCCTTGAAAAAATTTTCATCTGAATTTCTTTTAGTACTTTAACTATAAATCTGAGCTAAAGAAAATTATTTCTACAAAATTATAAATTAATCAAAAAGCTCATAAAGAAAAGACACACGAAAACAAAACAGCTCTTAAAAAGACAAACAGTTGTGTTTGATTTTCAACTTGTCAAAATCAATTATGTGTTCTTTTTCTTCTTTATAACTCAAATTAATGTTTTTATTTTTTACTTCATATAATGCGAATCATTACCTTGAAGAACACCTATAGCGGTTTTGAGATAAGCTACCAAAATTTAATTTTTAAATTTTTTTAATTATTATTCTGTAAATTCATTTTTCTAAAAGTTATTTATTGAAAAAATTAATCCCAATATTCACGCATTTTGTTATGCGAAGGCGGTTCATGTGGCTTGAAAAGTTGAAAAAACGAGGATTAGTGCTTAGATTCTTCATAAACGACAAATAGATAGTTTTTGTAGTGCGCAAGTAGGGATAAACAACGTTGACGTGTAACTGATGGTGGCAAAAACACGTAAAATCTAATGGCAAAATGGCGATAAATAAAGGCCAAAAGAAATGGGAATAAACAAATATTATATCAATCTTTTTATTTTGTCTAACTTTTTTATGGTCTTTATTGCAATAATGTCGGTCTCTACAACAGTTATATGGCCTTTGTTTGAAAAGGATATAAATTAATTAAAGATTCGAGCTAAATTTTAATACTTCATTTAGAAAATTATAATAAGATAGGAAAACAAAAATGGGGAAAAATTTACCTTATACCTATAAAAAATAATGTATTTGAAAAAAGAAATTACAAAATAGAATAATAGTTATTAAATATCATCTCAGTAATAAAATCTGTAACTTTACCATAAGCTTATTCTTCTTCTTTTTTAACATTAAAAATCTTTTTATGTTTTCCGTTGATAAAAAATATTTTTATCTTAAATATAAGATAACACTCAATCTATATTGATCCCTCATTTGTAATTTTGTAATACTTCAAATAAAATAAGACAAATTATATTTTATTCATTATTTTCAGTTTATTTTATTTTATTTTCACGATTTCATTCCATGCTTACTTTTTTTTAAAATGGAAACCCTTTTTGTATCAATTTAATGTTAGTTTTAAATATCTATAATGTCCTATTATTTTGAAATATATAAATTTCTTCATCGAAAATCAAATTAGGTTGTTCTTAATAATTCTATTCCAATTACAAGTCAGAATAGAAAGTTGTTATGGTTTTCCATATTATTTTTCTATCAAGTTTTTCTTGAAAAAAGTTTTTCAAAAATCAATTTGCAGATTGATCCCCTGCCCTGCCCTGCCCTAAACAGTAAACAGTGAGCTATGTGAAGAGAAGAGGTAAGTGGGGTCCACAGGAGTGGACCGCGAGTGCTCGTTTTTTGGACTGGCGTCCCAAGTAGCATAGTAAGGTCTAAACGGCCATCAGGACCCACGCGTAATTAATTATTTATTTATTTAAAAAAATTCCCTCCAATAATAGAATTCGCGATTTTCAGTCTTATTTGACACAAATCGACTCGTCGTCCGCGTGCAACACGCGCGGCATTACAAGCGTTGAGAATTGAGATGCTCCGAAGCAACAACAATTGGGTGACCCGACAAACTCTGAAAAACGCATATGATTTTATCCAATTAACAGATCCTAACTATCTCTCGTGCCCAAACGACCAATACCAATACTAACAAAGAGTGATGTTATTCGGTTTCTTACAAATTATGCTACAAGATTGCCTCATTTCATCCCAGAGAATATTGCCTTAATTTCCACCCAGAATCTCAACCCATAATTCCCAGACAATATATTGTATTCACATAGAATAATATCATTTTTTTTATTAAGCATTATATATCTCGTCACTTCTTATTGTGATTAGTGATTACTTTAAAACACACACATTTAAAATTATATCTACTCAAACCTTTTTTACCATTATTTTTAAACAGTATGGTAAACATTTCTTTATCTATTCATATCTGATCTAGAAGGTGCTGGGCCAATTTCACCCAAAAAGGGGTATTTTCAAAAACCATTAGTAAGAAATTTTCAATTTATGAAATACTCAACTGTTCAATTTTTAATTATTATAAAAATATTCAATTTAATTTTTTATTTGTGTGATATCGTCTGTGCTTCATGTCTGTCAAGACAAAGAACGTTTTTCTTCAAAAGAAAAAAAAAGTCCTTCCACAACAAAAATGTATTTGGCATGAGAGAAATGAAATANGTTTTTCTTCAAAAGAAAAAAAAGTCCTTCCACAACAAAAATGTATTTGGCATGAGAGAAATGAAATAAGGGAAAAGAAAAGTCAAAGATTTGTCACCATCCAAGTGGGAGGGCAATTTTGCAAAAGTAAGTGGACCATATGTGAAAAGAAAGATAGTGAAATAAGAAGTGAAGCGATTAAGATAGAAAATTTCTAGAAGCTGTTTAATAGTGTGAGTAATAATGTGATACGCTGAATCCGTTTATAGTGTGAAAAATAGTTTATCACTATTGATAGATTAACCCACCTTTCAAAGTACATAAATATATGCTAACATCCTTCAGGACTTTTGATGCCCGCTGCAGCTCATTGACTTTAGTTTATGACGATCGGAGATGTTATTTTCATGGCTTAATCATCATTAGCCAAGACCATTACATCAATTTTTATAGAGAGAGAATGCATAATAGCATATGTATTTTATGGTCGGGGAATCCAAATAATGCTATTGTCATTTGTCAGCAGCATGTGTCACGCCCATATAAGGTTTTTTATTTCCATAAATATTTCATAAAACTATTCTTGACCAAAACTAATTTTGTCAGATGAAAACTCGATTGAATTGACATTTTAATTACTTTTGAATAGATAAGTGGTCTATATCATTTTTATTTTATCTATTGACCTGCCAAAATTTTCTTGATCAATAACAGTGCTGCATACTCCCGTGTATAGAGCCCCCTTTTTTAAAAAACTTTTTTTCAGTGTAAAAGAATAGTTTTAACTTTTAAAAGATAAATACGAAAATTATCTCTTAAAGAGTATATATANAAAAAAAAAAAAAAAAAAAAAAAAACCAACTTGTGGGGTGGGTCTGTAGATTATTTTGTTATTTTTTAACTATTGGTAAAGAAATAGTTTAAAAGATAATTATATGAAGTTATCTCTTAAAGATGAAACATAATTTGTAGGATAATTTTCTATGACAATAAAACTAATTGAAAAATAAAGTAGGTAACTGCTCATGGTTCTTGCACCCAAAAAAAACATAAAAATAAAAAGCACATGGTTCATTTTGAATACGCGTGCTTACCAATAACATACCATCAAACCAAGCTAAAAATTAGAGGCTTCGAAAAGGTCAAGATTAAATTATTATTTCGGCATATTTGTGCGTGTGAATGGACTCATCAATTTAAACCCAATTTTTTTTATTTTTTTTTTTTATTTATAAAAAAAGTACGTTTTCGTTGAAGATAACTAAACAAAATAACCACTTTTCTTCCGGACCCTTCAAATCCCTTTTCCAAAGTTCTATCAACAAAATTTTGCGACATAACACGAAGCAAGTACTCTACTATTCTTTCTCTCAGCAACCTAAAAAGAAGAAGAAAAAGAAGAGAAAAAACATTTTGGGTAAGGGGTGTGTGGCACCGGCAAGTACTTCGTATCGAAGAAACCAGGAAGAAAAGCTCATTATTATTAACAATGGGGGAAAACACCTAAAAGCAAGCAATAATTGGATCCCAGATTTTGATCTCGCAATATATATTATCCTTGGAGGAAAGTAGAAGTAGAAAAAGGGTCAAGAGAGGTATACGATCAAACAATTAAAAAAACAAGAAACCTCACAGCCACATGGAGTGCAAACGTCCAAGCAATAATCCAAACACGACCACCGAATAGCCTTTTTGATGGGGTTAATGTTAATCTTTTCTGTCAGAATGTATATTACGTATCTAAACAGGAACAGGGCAGTAATTGAAACAGGGAGTATAAATAAATGATCGAGTGCACGTGCGCACTGCCGAGACTCACCAACATTTTACGCCTACTCATTGGTCGTTGGCTTGGCAAATGGTATAGATACCTCGACAAAGTTGCTGTCATTCCCAATTGTAAACTACTTATTTTACTAAACAGTGGTATGCTATACTCTACTCCTATCATAGAGAGCACATTTAAATTTTGGTTTGACAGTGAAATACGAATTGACTGGGACTGGGTTGATGATCAATTATAATTTAATGCCCTTGTTGACCATTGACTTTTGGCGCCTGGATGACATTAAGGACCGTGTGATATTGGGATAAGGTAATGAATATGACTTCTGCTAGTCCTCCAATAGTATTCACAGATGACATGACGTCAACATCCCTCGAATTTTATAGTTCTTTGTCACATAGGATTAGATTCTGTCTAAAACAGTGTACTAAGTAACCATGGTTTTGCAGGAAATATAATAACCGTTAAGAATCAGTTCAGATCATACTACATAGACATGCATCATCCATCAAGAATAATCAATTTGAACAGTAACAGTGTTAATGGCAGAACGAAATTCTGTCCACCAGGTGAAAGGTTTGTTGTATACAAATAATGTCTTACTTTAAATTACCTCAGTCACTTTGACATCAAAAAGAAAATTGTTACATCCAGAATATTATACGGCTAAGTTGTTATCTGTTACTTGTGGTGTCTTATTCATAGACTCCTAGTCTCCAAGTCGTCTTTCAGACAAATAATACTGTTTCACCCAAATCACCTTACTGAAATATTAGTTTCCCAGACTGAACTAGTAATAATCACCCTGTCTCAACAAGCAAATGAAGTTCCACACGTAACTGTAAATACCTAATACACTTACATATTATGAGGGGCTTCACATCTAGTAGCCCCAAATGAGACCAATAATCACTAGATAACCATGCAATAAATGTGGAGTGTGACAACGCATCATGTCTATACATTTTTTCCACATTCACATTTGACTATGTACAATGAGGCCAAATCCCAATATAGAGCAAGCAAACATACTCCTTTTATATATACATGGGATTCATTGGACCAACCTTTTGCATATACTTTTAAATCACATGGGATGATGGGAAGGTCCACGTATTTCAAGAAGTAACGAATACTCTGGTAAGTGGTAAATCAACTAAGCAATCAATCAAAATGAATAAGAGGTTTAGCTTTCCAACATAAAACCCTCATGTAAATCAAGTTAAACACTTAATGTAGAAAAATGAGAAAGAGCCTCAATCTAAAATGCTTCTACTTTGAAACAGGTTTCAGGATATGAAAAACTGCAAATAATTCAGAATTGATGTGCTGCACTTTCTCATAAAGGGTTTTTTTTTTTTTTTTTTAAATGTATTTTTCCCCTCCTTTTCTTTCTGGGCTCAAAAAAGGAAGCTGCACGCAAACTAATTCATTCATCTCACTGTTTTTCTTAAAAAATTAATCATTAAATTATGGTGCAGCATGTATAATCCAGAGGATGGTATGCCACATGAGGAGGCTATCTTCATTTTCATCCATGGGATGAAAAAAGCCACTAAATTTACAGAAGTATATATATAGCATCGACAACAAATATTTAGGGCCCAAAAGAAAACAAATGAAGCATCAAAGTAATAAATACCCATTTCAAGCAAATTAAACAGAAAAATTGTTGTAGATGTAAATTAAGCAGACAAAAGGAAATTGAACAGCGGGATCAATAAGCAGTCATCCAAAGAGTCGGCTATTGAAATTAAAAAAAAAAAAAAAGTATGACTCAGCCTTCATGCTATTCGACTTTTTAGAGGTATAATATAAAGTACAACATCAGACTACTTCGTTAATATGGGCATGAATTGAACACAAGCATTGGTATAATCAATAGCAATAGAAGAAAAATCTATATAAAATTCCAGTGAAAGATACGAGCTACGTGTTAAATTCTCTTTCTTTCGTTCCATTTCTTTGGCGGGGAGGGGGAGGTTCATCTCAGCATCAAAGTGACTTCCGCAGGAAAGAAACTTGAAGCTATGCAACTATGAGCCTCACAAAATTCCGTCAAGTACTCTTCATGCTGTCAAAGAATTTATAGAGAGCAAATCCACCTCGATGACAGCCAGGCATTCTAGAAGCCATGTTTTCTAATTCAATCTGACAAATATGAAACCAATGAGTACTAGTTTCAAGGAGTCAACAACGTGCTGAAATTAATACAAGCCAAGACGAGTGAACTTGGGTAAAGGTTTAATTCTAAAAATAGGTGTCCAAATGATCAATTCGAAATTTAAGTGACACTACTACTAACTTTAAGCTCTGAGGTAATAAGTATACCACACCCATAGATCCTACCGTATTTTTGAGATAAAAGTATCACCCAGATCTCTACTCCAAATAGAATGATTGTCTAAAATAGTAGCGCTGTCATCATCAAGCTACAATCACGTTCCAACAACAGATCTCTGTCCCCACAGTCATTGTGATGGGGGCTTCTATCATATCATCACAACAATATTACCACCCTCAACATTCACTACATCCACACCTCTTACTAAAGGCACTACCAAAGTAATGCAGATGCTCTTAACTGGTAGCACTCAAATTAAAAAATAAAAAATAAAAGCGAACATATTATCATCAATTAGTGGACTATATATCAACATGAAATAAATATAAGGTTTTAGATATACCATTGAAACAGCATAAAGCTGAGTTGACTCGTAGCCATCTTGTGCACTAGAATAAAACTGTTGAACTTCCTTTGAGTCCAGACTGCATTTGATGAAGAAAAATGCAGCTGGTCTCACATTCAATTCCCTCCGTGATATACCAATGAAAGCTGGAAGGCTCTACATAATAATCAAAAGGTCAACATTAAATATCTTGGAATACTCAATCTTTCAACATCCAACCCCCAATAGAGAGGACATTAGCAATAGTAACTGTAAATTTATCCTCAAATCAATCGAGTCAAACGACAGAAAGTGTATAACAAGAACCAGACAATACGAATCACAACGTCTACCAAAGCTAACATATCAGGGGACTTCTGAAGTGCATCGTTGATAAAATGAAACAATATCCAACTCTTATATTGCACTCGTATTCATATTAAACTAAAAATGTAACTTACAAGGGATTGAGCTGGCACTCCAATTTCTTCAACTACTTCACGAACTATGCTATCAAACATCTCTCGTGAAACCATATTGTTAATAGACTCTGTCAACTCCTTCACATACTGATGGGAAGCTATTTCAATTTCTTGAGGCTGTCAATCATCAGAAATTTCACCCTAAAGCCCAGTCTACACTGATATTACTTGTTTGAAAATAATAAAATGAAAGAAATTACGTGCTTCCAAACACCAAATTAAAGATAATGAAGCACTGCCTGAGTGAGTAGATACCATGACATAAAAATACATCATGCACTCAGGAAAACAAATGACAGGCCAGTTTCAGAACTAACTGCTCCATATACAATGGGAAATAATCTACTAAAGCCTACTTAATAACAGTCACAGAAAGGATGAATTTTTTTTTATTTCTCCATTAAATACCTCAGGATGACCTCCTGGGAAAACAAAATATCCAGGAAATTCACCAACATTATTACTTCGGCGTAACACAAGTATCTTCTTGTCAATAGTCTCCACAATTGCACCATTTCCCAGCGGACTGGAGGTGTGCTGACAAAGAATTGAATCATCTGTGGGAAAAGAAAGAGCCACACACTTTAATAGATTTCTACAAGTCACTTAGCATCAACAGAAAGGAAGAAAAGGTGGGGGAGATATGCAAAGCCTTTACATTCTATTCCCTTTCCTATTTACCTTTTCAGTGATAAAATAATCGTTACCGTGAACTACAATACCAATATGAAATCATAGGGTCCCCATGATAGTATTTAAGTTGGACAGAGAAGGAGGTTGTTTTAACAATTTTATATATACCTTCTGATGGAACCAGGAATCTTTCCCACAAATGACTTAAATTTGTCCCTACAAAAGTCCTGGAAAAAAAAAATTTAACCAATAGGTATTAAAAGAGAGAAAGTGAAATTGATAAACAATAATATAAGGAAAAAATAGCATTAAAAAATTAAATTATGCTTTGCTTACAGACACCATCAAACACATGTTTCAAAGCAGTTGTCTATTGATTTCAAACAAACTCAAAGCTAAATAAAGAGACAATCAATTACAAATAACTTTTGCAATTGACTTGTTAGCTGTTTGTTCATATTTATTACCATAAAAATTTGAAAAAATCCACGTATTTTATGGCTACTTCCACTTGTATCATTAAAGCATTCTACTCTATCAAGAAAATATTTTTCTTTTACTATCTTAGAAAGCTGTCATACATCATCCACATGCTCGTTCAGCCTAACACGATGATTATGTTCAGATGTAATTTCAACATCTAAAACCTTGCAACTAAATTACCTTATATGACTAATTATCTCTCTCATTTGCCTATCAACTATGAATGCATATAAGAAATCATGAACTTGAAATATTACAGAACTAAATTATCCTCCTTCTAATGTCACTGACCATGCTAGAAAAATAACAGTTTAGTGGAAAGAACAAAGACAAGTTAGTCACTTGATCACAAAATGACAAGCTTGCACGTAGAGAGAATGGAGGAAGGTCTTGAGAGAAAGTGGGAGAGAGAAGAGACCTGTAATCTGTCAAACCAAGGTGGAGGCAAACATGAGGCTCATGGTCAGACCCGCCTCCACTGTGCAACTTATATCCACCATACTGTAATATTAAACAGAAGAAGAAGAAGAGGTTAATTTAGAGAATGCTCTTAACAGAAATGCTGTTTTAAACTAGATAGACAGGGCCTCAAACTTTTACTTGCTATATTAACAGAAAACTAAGTGTATTCTCATCCCAAATTATCAAATACATGATATGACAACAATAGTTCAGGTAAAAGAACTAAAGATCGCCGCTTAAACACGGTATCAAACCACTGAAAGAATGATTTATAAAATAGAACCGGCAAAAAGATGGCATGATCCAAAGGAACATTCTGGGCAGCATCATTCTTCATTCCTTTCTAAAATTAAAAAAGAACTAACGAATTAATACTCCTCTACCGCTCATCTGATTTACATCTCTAGAATAACGGTAGTCAGGAAACCAAATAATCAAAAATATCAGACCACAATGCCAGACACCTATGAATTGGCACAAACTATGTACCTAGTTAGAGAAAATTCAAGTTAAAAGCGTCAAAGAAGGCTCGCTTACCCTGAACTTTGTCCCATTGTACAGTGATTTGTTATTCTGACTCCTCTGCTCCCATATCTATGCAGACGAAATAAAAAGCACGCATAAAGGAAATAGGTTAGGAAAAGCATCTGGGTTCTCTAAATAAGAGCTCCATTATATCAACCTTTAATAAAACGTAATCATAAACCCAAGTACCAAACACTAAACAAAATGTCATCGGGAATAAGAAAACAGCAATTGCGTTTGGTGTACGCAGCAGCAACAACAATGAAAGTTAAGTAAAAGGAACGAGTGCGACCCACCTCAGATATTGCATCCTCCAAGTTGATATCAGAGTGGGGGATCCGATCGTAGGCGTCACTGAATTCCACAGACACCTTTAAGCAAACAAGAGATGCATATGATGATTTCTTCGATCAAAACTTAAGTATGGCACATTCAACGTCACGCAAAAGAAGAATTCGCAGTTGAGAAAACCTGTGAAGGATAAAGACCAGAGGGACACGAGAGCAAAAGCTTGAAAGAACAAGGTTCAATGTTATTCGGAACAGTCACTTGCTTCTCCATTTGGGAATGGCGCCGATTCAAACTCGGCCTCTCAAGTCTCAAAGGACGTTCTGCGCTTCTTCCAAACGCCATTGGGCTATAGCTTTGTACGTAGGTACGGCAAATGTGAAATCTTCAAAGGTATTGGGCTTCCTACTGGCGAGGTTGTTCCCCTGACTAGGACTTGTTGTTTTCAAGTTACATCTATGATCCAACCCACGACACCATCTAAGAATTTTGGTTAGGGCTAGTACAATCCACATGAGCTTTGATAGAACACTATGCTCTATTTGTTTGGGCCTTTGTCCGTGGATGACTCCCACTTTTTATTAGCTTAGTTAGCAGCCTTAGCTATAAAACTATTGTTCATCGCAAACCAAAAAATTAAAATTGGGATATAGACAGGCATAATCCATAAAATTGTGAGATAAGATAAAGATAAGCTAACCAAATTCTTGATTTTCATGTTGATTCCCTAACATGGACTTGGTCGAAAGGACATATGTTTGTGTCATTTTCTTGAGTTATGTGAAGATGTGAAACATTGTTTTATAGCTGGAAACACAAGTGAAGAATTAAGATGCGGCTGCTCATTTTTATTTTATTTTTTGCTAAGAAGATGCAGTTTGCTCATTGCTCAAATGAATTATTGTCTAATTGTGTAGGGGGCGGGCCCCAAGTGCTTTTAGATATTAAAATGTGGAAACAAGCGAGTTCATTTTAAATTTCCTTAATTCCCCCTTTTCCTCAAATCCAAATAAAGTAGCAAAGCTCATTGAATCATTGTAGATTGAATACATAAGTTAAAATGGTACAGTATTTTACGTAAAATAACTGATTTACATAATCCAACTGAATCAAATTCATTCAAATAGTATGCACAGTGCACTGGTCTGCCCGCTAATGTGGCGTGAAACAATTTAACACCAGTGACCAAAAAACAAAAAAGTGTACAACAATATTTTATAAAACTTAATATCTTCTCCACCATTAAATATGATTTAGTAGTTAAGTTTAATTACATATTAATATGTCATCTTTCAATCAAAAAAAAAAAAAAAGTAGTTAAGTTTAATTAGTTTGTAAAAAGTTTATATAACTAAAAAAATGCAATATCTTCTCCAAATATCTTACTTTATTGAATCCTATTTATAATACTTGACTCATTTCAAATTCTTCAATTATGGGTAACGATTGATATTTTTATTATTTATAATTAAGGAATGGCCAACTCGGTCATCTCCTATGCAACCAACTCAAATAATAGTCATCATCCTTCTCCCATCATCATTATTATGATCATCATAGTCATCATCATGGAGAACATGGTTTGGACCAACTCATAATTGACATGATTTCGACCAAATTACATAGAAAACGCTAAACAACTTTTTAGTAACTAATTAATTGACATGATAATATATTATATATTTGATATTAATGCTTCACCTAACACATAAATAGTCAACCATCCTAATTTTTGTTTGTTCTATTCAAAGTTACATAACAAAAATAATTATATTGTTTCCAAAATTTTAACCCATCTAATTTTAATATAATTTAAATACAAAAACCTCAATTTAACTTAATCATTAGAATGTTTCCTTCAAACTCAACCATCCAAATTTATACATTTATCTAATTAGCGGGTCGATATATTAAATTTATTTTCAATTGCATACAGTTTGTTACAATTCACGAGGAAAAAACGACACCGAGTTGGCTTCACATAAAACATCTGCTAGTCTCTATCTGTTTTTCCTATTTGTCTTGGAATGGAATTAAAAGGGATGGCCTTATTCTCTCGCACCAAAACATTCGGCGAATAATGCAAAATGACTAAATGAGAGGGAGGCACCCGACTCAGGTATTCCGAATACACCAGATTCCAGAGGGGCCTTAATTGAGATCACATTTCTGTGTTTTGCCTTTGTTTCTTTATATTTAATGTGTTGTAATGTTGTTGGTGACTTTTGCAAATGCAGTATTGATAGCACAACTCATGCTAACCTCTTTATTATTTCTCTTTCTTGCCTTTCGTTTTGGCCTTTAATCTGACACCAACTGATTCTGCGCTATACTTCTCTCCTCTTTTTCCTTCCTCCCTTCTTTTCTTCTCACTGGGCACCAAGCTGCCATTGTTTAACGCTTTCTTTGATTTGCTCTGCATCCTATTCAGCGTTTAAATTTAGAAATTTGACTCATCATCAACTCCTCTCACAGAAAGGACCTGAAAACAGCTTTTTTTTTTTTACAAAAAAGAAAAAATTGGGTGAGTAAGGTCGATATGTTCGGAAAAGTTGTAATTATACTTGTCCTTTTTGGTTTTGACAAAGCAATTAGATTTTTTAAAGAAGGACCACAAAAAGTACAAACCCATGTTATGATGTAATGTAACACTTTAAATGACAGGAACGTGTGAGTTTGGTGTAGACTTCTAGATATTTCAAAAGTTTTCATTTCGACACAATAATAACGAGTCATTTTATTTGTAGACTATTTTATTTTACATTGCTTCACATTATACATTTTATAACATTCAAATTTATTAAACCTATTAAAATTACATAGAATCTTTTTTTGATACAGAAAAAAAATAACTAAACTCTAAAAAAATTTACTGCTGTTATATTCGTCAAAAACAACATATATATGCCTCTTACACTTAATTTCTAACAAAAAGTTAGATTTGACAACTGCTTACATTTTAATAGTATGGGTTATGTGTCAAGTTAATATGTCCTTAGCATTTCAAGTTTCTCCAATATAACACTTGTTTTTCGCTTTAACAGAAAAAAAAAAAAAAAACTATTCTACTTATAGTATTCGTTCACACTGCTTGGTGCAGTAAAATTCAATCTGTATTTTTTTTTTTTGGTAATAAAATTCAATCTGTATCATCTCAAAAATGGTGTTCTGTAAAGGTAATAACAGAATCAGCTCTTAAGTCTCCTGTAATAAATACAAGAACCGAATGAATCTAAAGACAGGAAAATGGGTTTTGCTCTGATCAATTAGCTCAAATTACTGTCCACGAGTACTAACCTCGAGGTAAAAGTGAAAATAGGAATAAAAGAGAATCTGTCAAATTGATAATATATCCAGATATGATGAATGTTTCATTCTTTCTCCACTATACATAATTACATTCTAGTTGATGTATCAACAAAGGGAAAAAGCTCCATTATTTCAAATATTTTACGGTGATTAAAGCTTTCGGTTTAAAGGGATGACAGTAAATTCTGGGATGCTGCTTGGAAATTTAATGCATATCTGTTGGCTTGCACAGTAGTGTTTGTGAATCCAGTTGCATCTGAACTGTCCAACGGGAGCTGGGGTCCATCGCCTGGTTCTCCCATATGTGAATGTTCCGTAACTCAATTTATTGTGTTTACGAATAAAAGGTAATTCATGAATCATGGTCCAGGTGCCCATGAGCATTTTCCTTTTATAAATCCTCTGTTTTTGTTTGTGTGAGATAGAATTTACTTTTCTGATGCCGAGCGCATATTTTGGTTGTGAACACTTTTTCAGAATTTACATTATTGTAATTGATCAAGCTCTGAATTGCTTTTTTCATGGATTTAAACACTGAAACTATTTTACTTTGGCGCATGAATAATTTACACTTTGTATTGTATATAAAATATAGAGATTTCATGTTTTTGACTAAAAAATTGGCCCCAAGTAGGTCAAGTTTCGTGCTTTTATCTTTCACACCATGAATGGCATCAAATATCTTTTTTAGCTACCCATGTTTCTAAGGTGCATTCTACTAAAGAGAAACAAAAGAAAACGTTCTTTCCAACATGGTAAAACCCTCTTTTTGCCATTCAATTTTTGAAAAAGGTGCAATACTGCTATTTATATTCAGCTGCCTCACAAAACTGCAATAAAGTAAAAAATGTGGTAGGAAGATGAAAATTAAAGACAAAAACTTTGGCTCTCTAGAAATTTAAATTCATTGCATATAAGCAAAAGACAAATTCGTACAATCTGGTGGCATTCAACAATTGGCCAGCATGGAGAATTTAAATACTATTATTTGACAAAAGGAAAAACTGTATGGAAGAAAAGAATACAGGCAAGACCAAGCAGAATTCATTTCCTATGAGGTCATGAAAAACTAAATGGAGGGGAAAAAAATTACTGGCCCTTTTTCTTCCCCCTATTTTTTCCTTTTTGCCAAAGAAAAGAGCAATACCATAAGTCCATAACCCACCTTAATAAAAAAACCTGAAAAAGGAAACCATGATACCCTTTTAACAGTGTGCCAGACTTCAGTCATGTTAGAAGCAGCACACATTATTGGGTAAATGAACCCTTGAGGTGAGGGGTTCAACAATAATAACTTTAATAGTGTACAGAAGAATGTAATCCAAATGCATAGTAGCAAATACAAATCAGGTTTTAGGAGAAATAAAAATCAAAGATGCCTTTTTTTTTCTTTCTGTAAAATCAGAGATGAGCTCACTATAAATGATCTGGAATTTTGAAGGTGCTTGGGTCCTCATTGTTAATCCAACCAAACTTCTCCAAGAAAGGGTTAGCCAAGCAATCTGGTGGATAGTCATGAATGCAATCGTCCCACACATTAGCATCTCCCAGATCCCTCACCACCTCCCACAAACAGCTGTTGCATTTAAAGCCAGCACCAAAGCTTATCATAAATACATTGTCACCTTTCTTGAGCCTCTTCTTGGCCTCCATATACCCTAGCACATACCACAGGCTACTTGCAGATGTGTTCCCAAAACGGTGTAGTGTCATCCTTGCTGGCTCAAGGTCATACTCAGAAAGATCCAAGCTCATTCCAATGCCATCAATCACAGCCTTTCCTCCTGTATGTAGACAAAAATGATCAACCCCTGTCCTGAAGTTTAGTGGAGATTTGGTTCCACCAATTGCAGACTTAGGGAGGCTGCTTTTCCTGAGCTTTTTGAAGAGGGACACAACCATAAACCTGAGCAACTCCCTCATTGGCAAAATCTTGGGTGAAATTACCCGTAAATTATCAACAAAAGCTCTTGTAGCTGCCTTGGGGAGAGTTTTCCCAAGGTGAAATCCCAGCCTTCCTTGGTCATCTTCCTTTTGGATGCAACAATTGTAGGCTTCTTCTCTAGCCCCATGATGGGTCCTCACCAAGCACTTCAATTTCAGCATTGCTTTGTGCTTTAAGGACCTTTTGTTTGTCAACAGAATGGCACACCCACCAGAGCGGAACAAACAGTTGGCAAGAATCATTGATCTGTCATTACCTGAATACCAATTTGGACTCAAGGACTCTGAAGTGACCAAAAGAGCATACTTGTTCTTTTGGGACTTAAAAATGTTCTTAACAATGTCCAAAGAAATAAGGCTTGCACTGCAACCCATGCCTGTGAGACTGTAAGCCTTGATGTCCTCCCTCATTTTGTAATGGTTAATGATCCGAGAAGACAAGGAAGGAACAGAAGAGAACATAGAGACATTAACGACAAGGACATCAATCTCTGAGGGAGAAATGCCTGACCTGGTCAAGAGCTTTGCAATGCTATCATGGAAGAACTCCTCCATCTCTGAGATTCCGTCCATCAATGTGGGGTTTGCTTCACGGCCCAAGAAGATGTTTCTTGGGGCATAAGTTTGCTCCCCAATGCCGGAGCTCACAATGGCTTTGAGGAGGAACTTGTACTCATTCAGACCCAAGTTCTCGGTTCTTCTGATGATCTCACCACAAAGCACTGTGTCAAGCTTTCTATCATCGCTTGGCTTATAGCACTGGTAGTCCAATATGTAGCACTCCTGGTCCCTTCTCTGATTGAAGAGCTTCCAGATCAGAAAACAGACGTACAATACTGGAACAAGGAACAGAAAAGTGAGGAACTCCATTAGAGAGAGAGAGAGAGAGAGAGAAGGAGAGGGAGAAAGAGGAAGAAGACAGAGAAGGACAGAGAATTTTGTTGGATAAGAATTTCAAATGCAGTACTACTTTATAAGAAGGAAAGGGAGAGTATAAGATGAGTTGGGCATGTGAAGAGAGGCCTAGGAATAAGACCCAATGTCAATTGGCTCAACCCCCAACAAACTAGTCTCTTATGACACTTTCGTGTCATCCTTTAATACAAAAACAAAGCAAACACTAGTCACACCATAGGCATGTGTAAGAAACAGTATCCTAGTCTAAGTCTCCAAAATTGTAAAACCACAACATGCTTCTTCAAATTGTTGATATTATATTAGGGTGATCAACTAGTTTATACTTTAAGACAAGTCGCAAAAGTTGTAGAGGCCATTACAGCTCACAGTTAGTTGCTTACCCAATGTGGTTATCCACATTTAAGAAAGATGAGATGTGGTAGATAGAGAGAGACAGTAATAGATTACATAAAATCGTTCTATAGATATGTAGTGGTTAAGTTACACGAGGTGTTTCCAATTGACTCGTGTGAGTCTACTTAAAACTATTAAAATTGTCAAGTGATCAAATTTAAACAAGTCTTTTTGTCTTCACAATACAATGACGCGCATGAAATTATGGTTGGTTTCATATCTTCGTTTCAATTAATGAACTCAACGTGAAGGTATACGTGTGTTGATACCACTATGGCTCTCTTTGAGAGTTTTTTTGGAGAGGAGAGGAGAAGAGAGGAGGGGAAAGGGAGGGAAAGGAAAGGGAGGGGTTTTTCTCTCCTTTGTTTGGATGATTAAAATGAGGAAAAGGAAAGGAAAGGGAAGGAAATGTCTTATTGTAAAATATTTTTACTAGTTTACCCTTTATTATCTTTTCACTCTTTTTTTCTAATTCAATTTTTTAATTATAAATGTAATTATTATTTATTTATTAAAAAAATAAAAATTGACAATAACCGAATTCATACTCTAATTAAGTACATTTTCATAAAAAAGTAAAATTTCATAAATATTAAATTATTAATATATAATATACACTTATTGCTTCTAATGAGTCATAAAAAAATTAATATACTATATATTTTCAAAAAGAAAATAAACTGTGCATCTGAAAAATTATGCAAATTCTATTGCTTTATGGGTTGCAATTAATTAAATTAGAGTGATAATAAAAGGGATTATTTATAATTTTTTCATTAGATGGATATAATTAAAATTTTTAATTAGAAATATAAAAGAATTACAATTTAAACATAAAACTTCAACTTTTTTGCTTTCTTTTCTTATCCAACAATTCAATGGTGGCAGACAGTATGGGTAAATTAGTAAATTAATTCTCTACCCCTCCAAACCCCCCAATTTGGGGGGTTGAAATTTGTGAATGAAAAAAGGAGTGCAAAGGTCAAAGTTTAACCTTTGGTCTCCTTCCCCTTTCAAACTTAAAACTCTCAAACAAGGGAGTGGACTCTCTCATTCCTCTCCTCTCCTCTCCTCTCCTTTCCCCTACAAAAGAACTCCCAAACATACCCTATAGCATTATGGCTTATTAGCATTCTCTTGGATGCAGATTTTAGTGTATGGATATGCAGTCCATCGTGGACAGTGGAGTGTGGACACCTCTGCAAGTTACTTCTTATACCCAAATGGATCAAAATTAAGCTGTGTGGACTATATCTAGCCATTAGAGTACATGCTTAGAATGGGCTGGCTAGCACTTGTAATATTGCACTGACGCTTAGGGGTATTTATGGCTTTAGCACTCATCTACACAGCATTTAATTGCATATTAGTGCACATTTATACACATCTATGACAAGATTCAACTAAAACTTTACGTGATCTCATTAATCAAACTTTACCGATTTAGTCTGATAACTTAAAAAGTAGTGTATACCTAATTAATATTTCTCGTGGTTTGAAATTGCATATAAATCAGTATGAAAATGGCAATTATCTTCTTGTTTTCATGGGAAATATTTTGAGGAGGGAAAATATAAGAAATATTTTCAGTCATATTTTATATAAGATTTTTTTTCTGAAACATAATTTTATCTGAGAATATTTTCATTAAAATTGACTTATTCTAGAAAATTACTTCTTCTTAGAAGATAATTTTTTTTTTATATGACTCTTAGAAATTATTTTGAACTACTCTTAACAAAATTCAGACGCGCATGTGATATAATTGGCTTCATCATATCTAACGCATGAAGAAATGCTTTTTTTTTTTTCTTTGGTAAACGCCTGAAAATATGCTTTTGATGCCACTATAGTATAACGGTTTATTAACTTCTTTTTTGTTCTTTTACTGGCCAGTTTATTAAAAAAATTTAGGATAGAAATATCTCTAGGTACTCATCAAAGTGATGCAAAGGCCGTTGACTATATTGGATCAATTAGAGTACGTGATGGTCAAGGGTATTAATTTATGGCTGGAAAGTTGAAAGAAGAAAATGACTGTTTGTTAATCTGTCCCTGATCCGTCAGCCGTCGGTTGGTCAAACTTCGAATTGATTCCAACGTTAAGAATTAACCTTACGAAGTCTCTTTCTCTATGTGAATGCATGAATGAGCTTAATATTTCATTTCCCATGCAATAGGAAAAGAAACGAAAGTTAGGTTTCAATTATATACATCATTTGCTTTGTACTTGGATTTTATACCGAAATAATAACAGTATTATTTTCGAGGGTAGTACTTGCAATAAGCGTAGTCTAATCACAAGGTGATGATCACTTGTCCAATTCATCCCTCTCACAATAGTAATTTAATAGAAGAAATTGAAATGGAAGAAAACCCAGCAAATGAGAGTAGTAACGAAAACCTTGGCGTAACAACTTGCAGGTGTAAGGCAGAGATAATTAATATCATGTTGTATAGCAAGTTGTGGAAACCGCAGCAGCAGCACACAAAAACGCTTTGTGTCAAATTAATCAGAGGGCGGCTAGAGGCGTTTGCTATGAAGGACCAAACATATTGTAATATTTACTTATAGACATCTAAAATTTGAGCCCAACATTACATTTGAATGTTGTGATTTGTGAAGTCATTACTATGAGAGATTCTTGAATAGATTTAGTCTACACAAGGTTAGTCTGAACTTAAGAACTCTGCACATAAGTCTGAGTTCCACTATATATATAGAAATTTAAGTGTAAACCAATTGAGTCTATTTAAGTATTTCTCTCAACAATATTATATGCGTAAAGCCATTAAAGTCAGTCAATCCTAATCCTAAACACTAACTAATTCTGTATTAATCAACACCTAATACACTATGCATGCTTAAGTGACTCATCGATCGATGCAGTATGCATGGAAAGGTCAATACCTTATTTCGTTGGGAGCATAACAATTAAGTTTGAAATACATTGCTCCCCTTGTCATTTATGATCAGAAAGCAATATAATTAACTTTAAGTTAGTAGACCAGTCCACTTATATCTTTATACCATGCATGATCCACGAACAATTTGTTCTTGTGCCAGCATATATTAAATTCTTGTATGAACATAGATTTATTTTGACCATCTACAAATACTTTTTTTTTTGCCATGCTAGCGCATTTACCCACTATCTACAAATACTTTAATCAGGGATTTTCTAATATATATATATATATATGCATATCTATCTATAAGTCCAATTCATGAGTTACTCCAATAAATTTGAAATTCTTTTTATAAACGATGTCAACAAAAAAAAATTATCTGCATTTATGAGGTGAAGGCATAAAGGAACAGAATATACCGTGTACCCAACTGGAAAAAAAAAAAAAAAAAGTCTCTTAATGCGTTTTCCTATTTTTTAGTTTTTGATAAAGTTTGTATATAGCATTAATTTTTTATTTAAATGAAATAAGAACGATATCATTTAATTTCATGTACATGAAAAAAGAAAAAGAAAAAAAGTCACGTGGTTGCGGTTTGTGCTTTCTAGTTCCAAATTCACCTCTCACTGTGAGAAAAAGAAATCCAAATGGAATAAATCTAAGGACTAATTAAGGCAGAGACTACTGTTGTGAGCATAAGAAGCCAAATAAATCCAACAGTGGAATGGAATGATCATAAGTACCGTCATATATAATAATAAACGTAGTGTATGGGGGAATTAAGCTGGGAAAATTAGACAAGAACACAAGATAAAACACTTTGGGTGTCAAACCAATGAGAGGGAGGCTACTTATTGCTAGCTTCGTTTTAAATCATAGACAGCTTCTATTGGCTCATAAAGGGCAGATTTACTGATTTAGTTTCATGTATACATCAATCCACATTAGGCCATGCCCCCAAGTTGCTTTTGCCTTCTAAATTAATACACTGTATTGACCACTACACAAAAAAAAGGTCCACATAAAGCAAAGCTCAATTTTAACAAAATATCTCATACTCAATCTTAACAAACGGTCCATGTCTATCCAGTTGAGGCTCCAACTAAGTATATAGAATGTTTGAATAAGATGTTGCTTTGAACGATATGGATAAGATCTTTATATGTCTCACTGGTTACGTTCCTAAGATCCCATGATCCCACACCATCTTTAAGTTTAAGAGATTAATTTACTGATCATTTCTTAGTTATGATTGTGGTTCTTCTTCAAATCATTTGGAGTCTGCAGCTTGATAAGGGCAAATTATCATATAGCAGTACTGTAGTCTATTTGCAAATCCAATCAGCACATGTAGGATATTATAATAACAAAACCACCGGAGAAATATATTTGCAAAAATTTTACTTGGTGTTAATTTCGTCACCGACCCATTAATATATATTCTCATCTTGAGAGTATAATATATGAACAAATCTTCTGAAGGAGATACTCCTCCATTCAAATTGCAATGTCTGTAAACTTGTTGGGCGATCAATACCCCATATATTTGCAATCACAATAAATGGAGTTTGGTACTATACATAAAATTAAAAGCCTTTTGTTAGTGTTGCTGAAAGCCAGAAACTACTCCACGTGCACCGCCATGGTAGCTTAACGTAAACCGGGGACGGCTCCCAATCAATTATGTGGTTGACATTATACTTTCACTAAATTTTTGAGTTCAATAAAGCACCCTTCCCTTTTCAGTTATAGAGCAAACTTCTTTTTATCAGATTCAGGTCTTAATGCTGATCTAAGTTTCTTCTCGGTCTTCTATCTTGCGGTCGAATTTCTTTTTTCAGTGAACAAGTATTTATTGCTTACAACTACCATTCCTTGTGGCTGTCAAATTGAAGGAACTTGAAAAGATTGATCATGTATCCATGGGGTTTGTCCGGCAGCCATTTTTGCTTGCACATTTATTGGTCAATCAGTGAGACACTGGAGCAAGCTAAAAAGAAATGTTTAACAAACTGAACTCTTTAATGCTATAGCCGAACTGTTAGATGGACGTTTTATGGAGGTCTACCCTATAGCTATCATGGTCCTGTTATATTTCTTTGAACTAATTAAATGCTATTTGTATCAGTATTTACATGATAACTCTTCATCACTTAACACAAAGTAGCCGCAGTTAAATTGATCTCTAGTGACAACTTGGGTCATGCTGAAACTGAGTACCAAATATTGGGGTTCGAACTGTACACAGTGGTCTGCTACGACAGCTTTTGGCTCTTAATTACAAAGTTACAAAACTAATAAAGTATCAACAAGCGTGTAGATCAGCTGATAAAGGGCTGTTCTAGCTTAACTAAGGGTCTCGAGTTCGAGCCCTTGAAAATGCAGTTGCGTTTGTTGGGAGAGCTTTACCGCCCTTGTGATTATTTCTGGCTCGAAACCGAATTAGTCGGGACACCTGTGGATAACCAAAAAAAAAAAAAAACTAGTAAAGTGGTCCATGCATTATATATTCTCTTAAGAGACAATGTTTGCACGTTAGAAGTGTATTAAATGAAAGCAAACTATAAAAAATTAAATAAAATATAAAAGTGTATAATTAATTATACCATGTATACAAGTAGAGAAAATATCTGCATTTTAGAAGTGTGAAATAATAGAACGAATACTTTTTTTTTTTTTTTGGGTCAGAACTGGCAAGCGTCCCATGACGATGCTGGAAAGATATTTGTCAGATACGAATAAGAAATGTCACTCAATATGGTTACTTCTAGAAATTAAATCACTAGAAGGCTTTGACTAGAAAGCTTTTAACTGAAGGGGCCGGGGCTATTAAACTCTCTGTACTTTGGGTACAGTGGTCACTTAGGCAGTTAGAGAGAGAGGGTGAGGATTCAGTGATACTAGTGTAATTAAGATTTGGCATTTTTATACATTTGAATATTTTTTTTGTAGAATGTAAACTTATGGAAATACTGTTGTGTGTTAATTATGGTGTAAGATTTTAGATAAAAATAGTTTACCTTTACGTATATTTTTTTTAAAATGTTATCCGTTATAATAGAATCATCTAATAATAGAGTGTCAGTTGGCTTTTGAATTTTATGAAACTTTATACTCAAATAATAGAACAATATGATTAGAGCTGTCCTCAAATAATTAGTGATTAAAACGGTGAATTTGGTGAAAAATGTTGTACTATGATGGAAGATCAACGGATCCCCAACAGATTCGCAAAGTCGGGATAAAATTACAGAAAAAACCTTCCTACTCCTTTCTTGTGGCTGTTTAGTCTTATTCATAAATGAAGCCCAACGAATAAGACCTTCCAGCCCGCTGCTCCTGTGGACCAACCTCAATCACTGAGGTTTTTTTTTCCAAATCAAGGATTAGAGAGAATCCAACTTGAACAAGGATAGGATGTGTCATTTCTCCTTTGGAGTTCGGATGGGTAGTGGACCAACTTGGATCACCCAACAGGAAATGGGCCTATCATTTTTGACAAAAGTTTCTTCCAAATCAAAAGTCTTTCAATGCGACTCTGCCATGGATCTTTCTGGGTAAACAACAACAACCCATCATATATGTACACAAGATGGACGTAATATACTTCATCATCTACCAGACCCATTGTTTTTTTCACCCTCGAAATCATCTACAAGCCCATTAAAGTGTCTGATACGTTCTTACTTACTTAATGAGATTTGCTACCTTTCCGGGCCTTTATGTGCAACACAAGATTCTTATTTTGAATCATTAGGTAAGATGCAGAAAAAAAATAAAAAATTTCTTAGGTATGCCCCAAGGATCGATGTTTTTCTCTATCTTTTTTTCTTTTTTTATTATTATTATTTAAAAAATGCTTATAAAAGTAAACCATCGGTTGTACAACTTGTAATTTGTATTGTAGCGAGGCAAAAAGTGGATTGAGAAAAGGTCAAATTTAATCAATTTGAATATTTGTTTTCTTTTAAATTTAATTAGAAGTGTTTTCTTTTTTACCATTAAATATATCAAGTTGAATTTTTTAATTACAGATATAGTGTGAAATGGGAATAAAAATGTTTTTTCAAAGTATTAATAAAAATTGCCAATAAGGTGGTTTAATCATAACTCACTTAACCTGAGCTTGCATATTACTTGTGCAGGTCACTACACTGACCTACTTGACCTCAAGCTTAACACAGCACAGGCACAGGCATTACGCCACTACCACAATTATTAATTTGTTGATTTGCTTTCTGCGTAACGCCTCCTTGAGCTTGATTTGGACGGTGGGTTTTCTTGGAGACCTTTGCTTTGGCATTGGCATTAGAAAAACAATAATAACAATAATGTCTCTATCAATTCTATGCGACTTGCTAGTTTAAGGAATACGAATGCTAATCCAATAAGGTCATTATGTACCGATGTATGTACGTATCATCCAAAAACATATATTGAGATGAAGATTCTAGAGATTTGACACTTCAAAAATATCCTAAAATTCAAACACATAAATATTTTTTTAAAAAAAACTATTTTATCGGGAAAAAAAATCTTTAAACATCTTGTCTCTGCTCCATCAGTTCTATCTATACACCTCGGAGCAAAATGTGTTTACATGACTGTACACGTGCCAAAGCACAAAGATCATTTACACGTATGTATGACCTCTATTATGTTGTTTCTCTTGGCCGTTTGATTGTCGTTTACTAAACTCACTAAAGACACGTGGTGGGACATGACGTCATAGTTCCGGCGATTGCTCCAACTTCACGGACGATTGGAGCGACGAGAAGACGACGACGAATGTGACGAAACGCTCCCCGAATTTCCGCTGCCATACAAAATGTCAGATAGGTAATTTCCTAAATCATCGGGTGAAAATCTGAGAACCGAATCTGACCCCAATTCGCGTCTCAACCCGACCCGATGCCTATCGTAGAATTCCCGGTACCTCGGTACCAGCTTCGTAGCTATCGAAACTTTGATTTCGTCCCGCAGTTTCGGGTCGGATGCTATCCACGTGGATTGTTTTCCGTACAATTCAAGGAATGCGGCGTTGAAACTTTTGAAGAAGACCCTGGCTTTTTCTGGTGGCATCTCCGCCGTCGGATTTTCAGGCAGCGACGATAATACCTTGCTCCATCCCATGCGCTCATACTTGGACACGTACTCTCTGACTTTTGCTTCGTGCTTTGTCAACCAATCCTCGCCAAGAAGGAAGCCAAGATTGGAAGTACGAACTTTAACGACGACGTATTGAAGGTTATTGGCTAGGAAGAGGTATGATTGTGCCACGTCCTTGTAGAGCTCAGCCTTGCCGTCAAGTTTACAGAGGACAACAAGTATCAGCCATGCGAGCCGTATCGATATCTCCGATGACGGATTCTCTTCGCGATCAGGACTTTGGAAGTAAGATTCCGGTAACGGGGATTGCGTCATCGTCAAAGGCCAGTCGGCGACTATGTCGGCGAGTATACCGCTGTAGTCGGCGAGGAATGTGATGTAGTTCATGACATAGCGCGTGAGCGGGTGTATCCCACCGCCTGGCACTTGCGTCTTGGAGGAATCCTTCTGAATCGCCGATTCGAAGTCAGTGAGCATCGTTCGAACAGCCTCTCCGAGCTTCACTAAGGAAGTGACAGCCAGTGACCGGACGGCGGAGGTTGATTCGAATGAGAAAATAGACTCAATCTGGGGCCAGTTATCGGAAATTGCTTCGTATAAGTCCAGCGTCCTGAACATTTTCTCGGGGGTTTTCTTACACTTTGCCACGAGTTCCGGGAATCCAAACAGATACATGGCGCCCTCTCTGGTAATCTCAGAGAAACACGCTTCTGCGATTTGCCCCAAATTAGCGAAGACGTGGTCGGAGAGAATTCTCTCACCGGAAAACAGAGTTCTGACGGCGACTTTGATTGCATTCAACCAGTTCTTAATCTTTATCTCAAGCACGTCCCAATCCATTTTCTGAAGCTGAGAGAAGGTCAGCCTCTCCACTCCGAGATGATACAGAGCCTCATCCACAATGGATTTTCTCATTATTTTGTATATTTTGACACACTCTTTGGCGTAACCAGCCGAAATCATAGACTCCGCAATCGCTTTCAAATCGGCCATGGCAATCATAGATACTCTCTCCGTCTCCGAAATGGAATCACCGGCGAAACGAAACTCATCCTCAGAATATTCCTCCTCATAATCAGAAACGCTTATCCTCTCTGTCGTTGATGACCGACTCGAAACGGACTCAGGATCCAAATGGTCCCTGTTGGCAGCTAACATCTGATAGAACTCCTTCTCAAGCCTCTTCATAGCGATTTGCATCAAGAGTTGAGCATCCACCAGCTTCTGGGAGGTGGAATCCTGTGCGACAAGGTACTGCATGGCAGATTGCAAGCCCCTCACAGCGTTGAGGTACTGTCTCGCTTCGTGGCGGCTGTCGTTGAAAAGCGAGGTGATGCTGGCGTAATTTGATTGGTCAGAGTCCCATTTCGCGATGAGGGACCGAGCAATTTCTATGTTTTCTTCTATTAATGAGTCAGAGAAACTCCGGCGAGGTGAGGAAGAAGGCATTGATACCGAAGATGATGGGGAGGAGAGAGGTGAAGGTTTGAACAAGACGCTCCTCATTCCCTTTGAAGGCATTTAGGCAAATCAGTATCAAACTGGATTTTTCTTATTTTTCTCTTTTGGCGTTTCTTAAAGTTGGTTTCAGTTATCTCACAGCTTGAAATTGAACTCTGAAGTTGACAACTTTTTTCAGAGAATATGGCAGAGTGAGAATTGGCCAAGAAGAGAACTTGTTTGCAGTTGTTTTGAGGCCTTGCTGGTGTGAGTGAGAGGTATTTATAGAGTGTTGTGACTTGTGAGGTGGCAATTAGTGTTAAGAATTGGTTGGACCTTGGGAGCGTAAGCTGGTGGGGACTGGGGAGTGAACAAGATACGCGGTCACGGCCAAAACAAAAGCAAAAGAAGATACGCGGTAGAAAACATCCAGACATACTTTTCTTTCTTTTTGTTGCTTTTGACGCCTTATAAGTTCACACAGTGACACAGGAAAAGTAATCAACGCTATTGCCTATTGGCATCTGGTTAAGTATAAGGTGTCCGAAAGAAAGAGGGTGGAAAATCGCATTCCTAATAGTTTTCTTACGTCTACTTTATATCAGTAATTTTATTCTGTACTCAATTAAAAAAATACCATTAACATTAATTACGTGATTTGTCAATAAAGACTAATTAAGAAAAAGATATGGGAAAAAAAAGGAAAGAACATAGATAAAATTTGAAGCTTTAACTGTTGATTATATTCAATAAATTTATGAAAACAATGGCCGTCCTCTCCTAAAAAATAAAATTTGTCCTAAATTCCTGAGGATTCATCCAAGAAATGTCTTTGAATAAATAAATTTTGCCATAAATTACCTCACTTGAAATGCAGTAAGCATTAAGACATAAATATTTTAAATATGGATTTAAAATTTTATGAAATTTACCTCAAAATTGAGTCATTATTTACATATAAATAAATAGGCTTTTGATAATTCTAAAAACCAAAAACAATGAATTTTTTATTTGAAATTTGAAGGTTACACCCTTTGATATACAGTATACTTTTCTGACTAATTTTTATTACGTAACTAATAACATATTGTGATAATTCTCCAAATTTAAATTGCTCTTCGAGATCCTTTCGATGACCTATGTTGTGTTGAAGGGATATCCATGTACGCCAGTATTAAAATCCATACAGAACATAGTACAAATGATGAAGATGAACCCTCAGTAATAAAAGGTTGGTTTGAGCTCATGACTCAGTCTCTCCCATTAATGCATGCCGTTTACCCTCAGTAATAAAAGCTTGTAGTTTTGGTTGTTTCTTTGGGCTTTGCCCCGTTGTTATACCAAAAAAATTAAAAAGGTTGGTTTGAGCTCATGACTCAGTCTCTCCCATTAATGCATGCCGTTTTCTGACGACGCAAACAGTTTGCTAGATCTACACCAGGTCTGTGTCCTCTCGTGCAAGGCAAATAGCAAGAAGGAATTAGTCCCTCTCTTCTTTAGTATAGTTTAGGAGCAAGAAACATGATGAATCGCTCTAAATTAAACGTCAAATTTATATGTCGGAAATATACATTCCTTAATATGTAATCTAAATAGTTATAATTAGTCATATAGAGTTCGCTAACTGTTATTATTATTACTGTTGAACGTTTATATTTTCCAGTGTTTATTCGGCATAAAGAAGTACTACTTTTTATATAGTATATAGTTTAGCCTTGCACATGTATGAATCAGTCTCAATTAAATGTCAAATTATCTTAATTGGACACATTTTTGAATATTTCTATGCTGTAATTAATTTAATTATTAGTGTTTTGATCATAAAAAGCTTAGAATAAGAGAAACTATTATATTCTAATTAAGACTAATATATTGAAGTGCCGTTGGTATTAGTGTTTGGTGTTAACTAATTATTAAACTTGATTAAAAAATCCAAACAAGCTACAAAGTAGCCTCATAAAAAAATATAAAATAGTAGCGTGTAGAAGCTTCCACTTGTCGGTTATCAATCGGAGCTATCAGAGCAACTAAGTCAAAGTGTAAAAAAGTCAACTAAAAGGCGGGGTCAACATCCGTTTCATTGTATTGTACGCATATGATATGAACTCTTAAGAGTGAGTTGAAGCAAATCGTCTTACATGTTCATATTTTTAAGATCTTCAAATGTCTCGGATTTTTATTTTGTAGCTTAACTTTCATTTGAAACATCTGAAAGTTAAGAGATGAAATAAAAATCTGAGAGATAAAAATAATTGTTCGGCCTATTTTTAATTGTTAACCCATTTTCTTGACTCTAATTCTCTTTTCTGATTTATGGTTGCTTGTTTTGTTTGGACTCTTTTGGATGTTTCTTCTTACGATTACTTTATAATACAAAATGACTACCTTATTAAACATGCTTACGATTCTGTCTCAAAGTGTGCGTTCTGCTTAGCTGTCGTCTACCTATTAACTCATTTATCACCTCTTTATTAAATTCACTATTTTACATATCCAAATACCAACTCTTGTCCGATACTCATGCGTTAGTTGCTTGGTGCGCTTTGATTAAGTCATAGCAACGATCAAATATCCTTCTAATTGAGGCATTTTCTCTCTGATTTTCTTTTATTCTTTATTTAGTTTTGGAAATCAAATTAATAATGATAAATATGCTTCCTAGGCAAACTCAAAGAAAAACCATGTAATAAAGTAATGATTGATGAACTCTGTGCAATAGAACTGATGATAACAAATTTAAGGTCATTTTCCGCATATTTTCTTGGAAAATTGCCCGTGGGGCAATCGCTTACTTAGTTTTCAATATGAAGTAAGTTAGCAACCGTCTATTAATTTTCTCAAACAATTTAATGGTCATCTATGGCCACAAGCAACCTTCACGTGTATCTTCATCTAAAATTAATACTAGGATCCTTTTTGTTTCAGACAAGTTGGTTTAATTTAATTTAAGAAAATAATGCATTTGTCTGCTCTCAGTGCCCAGACCATCTACGTTCCAACTTCTGCTAACGTCAAAAGAAGAAAAAAAAAAAATGAAAAGCCTTCTTTGATTTGCTCTCTGTCTCTGAAGTCAGAACGCTTATGGCATAAATTGACATTCTATTATTCTAGTATGTAGCTGAATTTGTTTTGCCCCGTTAATCAGGTCATACAATGTATAAAAAATAGAGAAAAGTTGGTTGAGATATTATCATGCATTCGTATATATATCGGATATGCTGATGATCTTGTACTATTTATATTACATTTTGCATGGACGGTACTGAAATTATGATGCAATGGATCTAGAATTTGGAATTAAGATTAATGATGAAAGGTAAAGAGATGTCCTTGAAGCACATTGGCAACTCCCAGGCCTGTGATAGCTAGCTAGTTTCAAATTTATATACTAAATTCATAATACAATGTGGATTAAGAAAACAAAACTGAAACTTTTTTTTTTTTAAAAAAAAAAGAACAATAGTACTTTCCGTACTAAATTCCACTATTTACGCTATTTATTGATAGATAGATAGATATACTTTCATGCAAGTTGGTTTAATTGAAACCAATAGAAAATAATTTGGATGACTTTCTGTCATGCTTTTGTGGTTGTGTTGCTGCATTTGGTTACTCTAGTATCATGTTAATTTCTTCTCTTGCCTCCTTTAACATATATAAATACCCAAGTTGGTTACAATAATTGTTTGTTATTATATAATATCAACTCTTTTCTCACATGCCATATTACATATATAAATGAAAAAGCGTTTGGGGTATACATGTTTAAAATGTTCAGAAAATATGAAGCCACATAAGCCATAAGTCATAAGTCATTAGACTTATCGCGAAAATGTTGATAAGCTTTGCACCTTGATTGATGATCTAATGTTGTTCATAAGGCCACTGAAAATAATAATGACTAATATGGATAAGAAATTACCTATTATATGTAGATCGTAGCTGTCTCTTTTTTTTTTTTTTTTTTT
>QAOA01008473.1:1724454-1745828 GCA_003255065.1 Cercis canadensis
CGTTCTAAGGTATGAAGTTGGAAGCAATCCATTATGGCGTCTCCCATGATGAGGGAATTAAGAATTAAAAAAGGCATTGGCCATTCGCAGATTACGTCGTCGCAGGCGTCAATTGTTGGTTCGTTACTTCTTAGAAGGTGGAAACCATACTTGGCTTTATCTGATGAATCAAATATTATCGATACGTGCATGGTCAATTGGTGACGAGTATGGTGACTTTTCTCTCTGCCTAGTGCCTATATATAACAATTTCATTGGTGATGTTATATTTTTTGACTTTAGAGCAAACGTGTGGGCTCCCTTCTCGAAAACGAGAGGCAATTGAAATGTTGGGAATATACCTTCGTCTTTGTTTCATGAGTGCTGACTTTGAAATCCCCTTGTTGCCGCCCCTTACAAGAGTTATAACCACCTAATAATTTTCCAACCTAGATAAAACATGACGGAAAAACCACACGTAACTAACAAAAGTGGGACAATGTGTTCCCTCCCAATTCCCAGGTGCCACTTTGCCATGAGCGTATCCTCAGTCCTTTTCTAGCATTTTCAGCAGCCGTTTCAAATGATTGAGTCATAATCTAATTGGTCACCAGTTCTATAAGTTCTTTCGCTACTTCCATATATATTAAATTTCTTTCATCTAACAATCAAATCATATTTGAAAAATTTAAGATTGATTCAATTCCTTTATGTTGGATTCAAGTAACTTGGACAATTTGTATTCTACATTAGTCATTATTGGTATATGAAAATACAACGGTGTTTAGAATTGAAGTTCATCAGTATCAAAATAGTAATTATGGTGATTAAATGAGTTGTGATCAAGTGATTTTTTATTTGAATTTAAAATTATATACCCAAAAGTTAAAAAAAAAAAATACAATTATTGTACCTAACAAAATACGGGTATGGTATTTATCTGTTTTTCTTGAGTTTCTTACACGTAGCTAGCTTTATTACAAATTTGAAGTGTATTGAATAACCATAACTGCCAATTAATGGGGCAAATATCCAATTTAATTATTAGGCCTTATTATACCTTTCCCAATAATTAATTGAAGTCACACTAAGATTATTTATAATGAAAAAAAAAAAATCATCATGCGGGGCCAAAAAGTTCTAGAAGTTGTGTTCTTTGCAACTTATTATCTCTGATGCCCAAAAACAAATGGCTCGAGTGTTGACCATGCCTGTGTTAAGGTCAAATATTGGATGTGAGGTTGGGTACCGGGCACGAGATCTGGTGATACTCGAATTTTGAAAGTCAAGTTAGATCAAAACCATGCTAAATGAAAGCAAATAAAAGGTCAATATCCAGAGGCAAGTCCTTTAATATTATACTTTTGCAAACAAATTCCATAGATACAGTGATTTTCAAACAATTGTCATAAATACAACAGTTTTTTTTAAATAGTGAGTGTCGAATTTTGAAAAAGAAGTGCCGAATTTTGAATTTTTTTTTTGTTTGAATGTTGACATTTTTTTTTTAATTGAAAAGTGAGTGTTGCATTTTAAGAAAAGGGTTGCCGAATTTTGAAGTTAATAAATGAGGAGTGCTGAATTTTGAGGTTTTTTTTTTTTTTTTTTTTTTTTTTTTTTTTTTTTTTTTTTTTTTTTTTTTTGAATGTCGCATTTTAAGGTGTTTGCAAACCAAGTTTTCTTAGTCGTAAGGCAAAAGGGTCAAAGAGATTTTTGATAATCTTCGGCATTCTCATATCTGATGATTAGATGAACAGGTGCTTATGATCACATGCACATCCTCATCCTCACATGTATAACAGGATTCTTATTAACTCTGTTATTACCATTAGCCACAAAAAAACTGTTTTTACAGAAGTGTTATCCATTAGATGCTTGTTAAATACAAAGTTGGTGATGATGGAGATGACGATCTGACTTAGATTATTTGGGTTTGATTATAGAAACGAGAGAACACGAACTTAAATTTGAAAATGCAGCGTGCCCAACTAAATAAATTATGCTTTTGGATGGTACAAATTGCGGATCAATGTAAAGGTAGACTCAATCTACTGTGATAATATAACTCTAAACACAGAGAGATCCCTGCTAGTTGGATCTGATAATTTTTGTTAGTCCTACTGCTCATGAAAATTTGCAGCAGCAGAAGTTGTTCCATCGTTTATGCAGGAACAGTCTTGGTCTGCAACTCAAACTCTTGATTGAATTCGGACATTGTATTTTATGGTTGCAGTGTGCAATGCATCGGGATCATTTTTAATCTACGATGATTTGGAACCTCGTGCCTTTTGCGATGTAATGAGGGTTAGGTCGGGTCAACGTGCATTTTGTGCCTTCATTACCTTACACATTACCAAAATTTGACATTTAAACAAAAAAAAAAAATTCTCAAAATTCGACATTCTTCACTTATTAACTTCAAAATTCAGTACCTTTCTCTTTTAAAATGCGACACTCACTTTTTAATTTTAAAAAAAAATTTCAACATTCAAAAAAAAAAATTCAAAATTCAGCATTCCACTAATTTTTTTTTGTCAAAATTCAGCACTTCCTTTTCAAAATTCGACACTCACCATTTTTTCTTTTAAAAAAATTTGCTGTATCTATGACAATTATTTGAAAACTACTGTATATATGGAATTTGTTTGCAAAAGTACAATATTGAAAGACTTGCATCCAATATCCAAGTGGTAATACAAGATAGAGGATTGTATTTATAAGAACATAAAGAAATATTTTCGTAATTAGAAGTGATAAATCTTAATGGGCCCTGGCTAATTGGGCCCTTAGTAATAGATGTAGACAAGTGTGATATTGTAGGTTTGTTTGTGACTTGTGTGCGTAGGGACGGTAAGTCGGTAACAGCCCCAACGCGTATCGGAGTAGCAGCAAGAAACTGACAATGTGTGCCTAATGCACCTAAAAGCGATGTTGACAATTCATTCTAATATCTCTTGTTTCCTATTTGAACAAATGAAATGAAAATTAATTACACCTACAAAGTAAACTGTTCAGACTTGAGATTAGTTGGAAACGGTAGCATCTTTATTAACAGTAAGAGTTTTGCTGTCCTTTCTTACTAGGGGCAGTACACATTGTTGAACACTCTATAATCTATAGAGAACCTTTAGCTGTAAACGTGCACGCTTAATTAGCATTAGATTTAGCTTAAGCTACAAAGCTCTAGCTGTAAATACAAGTTTGCCTTGGGTTTTCTTTTCAGCTTCTTATTCATATCTACACAAACAAAGGCGAAGGTTCCGTTTTGAAGTATGATTTAGATTGTCTTGGTTGGCAAAATTCGGCAATCATTAAAACCCACTTACATAGTTCTACATAACCAAGTTGCCATAAATTAGAGTGTGTTTGGATGGGGTATTTATAGAGTGTAATGTATTTGTAGAGTGTATTTAAAATACAAATTTCGAATTACACTGTTTGTGTATTTTTTTAAAGTATTTCTAAAATTTGAGTGTATTTTTATAGTGTATTTCAAAATCATAATATGATGTATTTCAAATTCACTTAAAAGAGTGTGAATTTGAAATTCCTTTTTTTTCTTTCCACTAAGCCCCGATACCCTCCCCCTCCCTCGACCCACCAAAGCTCCTCGCTCTCGGCACTGTGCTTGTGCGCAACCATCAGCCAACTTCACCGCCGCCGCCATCAACGCCTCCACCCGCAGTACCGCCGCCGCCAACACCACCACCCATAGCACCTCCTCTCACTTTCGGCTCTTCACAACCTTCTACCGTCGCCATTTCAAGTATCGAAGGCCAGGTAGAGTTCGTATCCCCTGCCACCCATATTCTGATTAGATCATTGTGGGTATTTCTAGAGATTGAAATTNGTTTTTCAAATGTCCGCGTTACTCCAAATGTGTGAACCGGAGGCATTCACAACTCACAAGTCTTAACTGCAGAGAAGTATCAGTATTTCTAGTTTTCGACTTTAACCAATTTAAATTCCAGTTCACACATTTCTGGTCATTGGATATGTGGAAAGCAGTGTGATATTTTTTAGGTGTGAAATGAACAGAAACGTGTGATTCTTATATATATATATATTGGATGGCTTAAGAAGCTTCGGCATCCAGAAAACCTCCACCCATCTATTTTCGTAAGAGACTTCCAGAATAGTCCTCCCGAATCCTCATTCAGAAAACTCCTATATCCTATACATCTGTAGAGTTAAAAATCTGCGCGTGTCAAACATAAATAAATGCCTCTTTTGACGTTTCGATAATCTTCGGCATGGAAAGCCCAGCTCAAAATTATGTTGTGTAATATCACTAATATTACAGTAACAGTAAACACACTCAGTGTAATTTGAATTTAATTAAGTTCATTTAAATATAGTATAATTTTTTTTATTTAACTGAGTTCACATTACTTAATGTGAGATATAGTGCCACATAAGATTATCTTCAGAATTTATGTATTATGTGTTCGAATTTAAAATGGTATCTAAATATTTTTTTTCAAAAAAAGAAAGATATAGTGTAACATAAACTAGTGTGCAACATAAATTTTTTATTTTTGTTTTAATGACTCAAATTTTATAAATTCACAAATTTACGAAAGTCAAATTAATTAGCGTACGACAAACATTTATTCTATATGAATCAGAGTGGTTCACGTTATTCTGTTGTGCTTCCTCCCTTGCTGCCTGCAGAATCTTTTCTTTTAGTCTAATTAGGTTCAAAGAAGTAGTTCTTTAGACCCTCTATTACTAATAATTCATTATTCTTATCGGCATAAGTGCCTCAGCCCTTCTTGCAAATATACTGCTTCGAGTACATTGGTTCAAAACTTTAAATAGAGGCAAACTCTAAATTCAATGTTCTTAAGCAATTAAACATACATCAGAACTTGGCTAATTTAATGATCGTGAACAAGCAACCTCGTACAACCAGTGAACAATGATGTTCATTATTTTTTTAAAAAAATAAGTGATGTTCAAACTTCAAAGGGTGCCACAAACATACTTAACATTATTAACGGCCAAAATGTCAGAATTTTTATTGAGCTTAATTTTTGAGGTTGGAGCCGACAGCCCATATATATAACTTGATTGAATGTTATTTTACTATTTTGAATTTAATATTTTTAAAATAATAAATAGAAAACTAGATTTTTTTAAAAAAAAATAAATCAAAACCCTCCCAGCCCAATTATTAAATGAGTCAACATAAAAGGGCGAGCCAAAAAAAAAAACTCATTTTTGAATGGACTTCAAAATTCTGATTTTATATGGATCAAACCCAAAATTAACAATATTAATTATGCGCATCTAGCGTTTCCTTATCATGTTAAAAATAAAAAGCTTCATAGATGAGTAATTGAAGATCAGTTTTACTAAAGAGCCGGTAATTTTGCCCGGACGGTGCACGTGAAGAAGTATATCGTCAGATGAACTTTTTTGGTGGTGGTCCCGCCAGAATAAATGATAGCATGGACCAGATAAACTCCATAGCTACGGGCATCATTCGGGTTCTATTCCGGGCCACAGAGACCTTTGATTGAGAAATCAGAGAAATGAAGCTAACCTGTAATTTCGTTTCACAATGATTAAAGTGGTAAAGAAGTAAAAATTGAGCAGCCAGAAAATTTTCCAAAACTATCCTTGAAATAACATATTAAAATGTGATGCCAAAAATATCATCCAGTATTGGACCCAACATTACACTTTGACTGCATATTTTCTCAATGGGAAATACAGTTCCCTCTTCTTCTCACGCTCTGTCTTCAAAGATGCCTGCATAAAATGCACAAGCAAATATATTCACCAGTTCTAATTAAGAATCATATATGGCAACAAATGCCAAACTTACGCCGAGACAAGGAGACAATGTAAATAATGTTGCCACAAATCCAAAACAGTGAAACAAGTGGGTAACCTAAGGATATAGGACCTTAAACAGCATGTACACAGATCATAACAACAAGATGGGCAACCTAAGGATTAACATGAGTTGGAAAGACCAGCAGGTAACTTGTAAATTGAAGTCCCCAGCCAAAGACAATTTTATCAACTCTTGCCCCCAAAGAGAGGGAAATTGATGATTATATGATCGTGAAGAAACACTCCAAGCAATTTCCCCAGTGGATTCTCTACTCTCGATGCTATGTATGACATAAAGTGAAAGTAAAAGAACATAAATTCGAAAAAGCTGCAAGCTTTTTTTTGCAAAAAGAACTCACATTCTCTGGCTTCATTCATCACAAGACACAAATAACTCAAGACACTACCAAGTCGAAATCATATGGTGCGCAAAACATTTATATCAATGTAACCAAATTTCTTTAAGCTTATGTTAATGTGTACGTTATAGATAGACAACCGCAAAACTAAGAAAAATCAACAACAAATTGACATCAAAATTTTGTAGAGAACACGGTGAAGCCTGAATCCTTGACCTCCCATTGAGGAGGAAAGCATTTCTACCCTTTGGTCTTTAGTTGATATAAGATAAAGGGGGCTTGATTTGTGAGAAAATTAGATGCCACCAGAATGATAGATATTTTCTCCACAATCCAAAATAATCAAATGAAACCCACAGTTTAAAATAAAATTAAAATCTTCATCCAATTCCAATCATCTCATCGCCGTGCCATATATAATCGACTAACTAATGGCATAAGTTTTCATGTAAATATGACATGTTTAGTTAGATGATGGGTAAAAAAGTGAAGCATTAATCCTATAATAAGATTACTATGACATAAAAAGGGGATCAAACCAATGAACGCTTCTTTCATAATTTTATCACAATGTGAAAATAAGACAGGAGCAACTTCCTTTAATACATTATGCATACAGTTATTACAGGAAATTCATCCATATGGATAATTGAAGAGCGAAAAGGAAAGGTACCTGGTGCTTGGTGAGACGCCTTCTGATAGCTCGGGTCTTTTTGGGACGCAGATCCAAAGGCAGGTATTTTTTCTTCTTGTAAGCTTCCCTCAAAGCAGCCTTTTGCTTCTGGGAAATCACCGTTAGTACCTGGGCAATCGAAAGCCTAACCACTTTTCTGCATCCACACAATAAAACCAAATGCTAAGTAACATATGTAACTAAAGGCGTAGAGAACTCCAACAATACAAATAATCCGAAAATTTTGAGTCAGAATGACAAAAAGAGAGAAAGAGAGAGCACATTTTGGAGAGCTTGTTGGGGGCTCCGCCAGTGACCTTAGCGACGCGAAGGAGAGCAAGTTCTGCTTTGAGATCCTTCAATTGGTTCAGAAGTTCAGCTTTCGTTTTGTTCCTGAGCTCGTGAACCTTAATCCTCGCTTTTACATCGGCAAATGAACCCAGATTCAACAAAGAGAAAAAATCAAATCGAATTAAAGAAAATTCATATAAAAATGGATATGCAGGAGTAGTTTCTCCCTACCCATTGCGAAGCTCCTCTCTCGCTATGTGACTGTGGAGGGTCGACTGAAAGTGAAACCCTAGGTCGAGCTAATTACTCTGTCCCAAAACCCTAATTTGGGGGAAAAGATATAAAAACAAATGAGTGAGTCTGGGCCTGATCCAAATCAAGAAACAAACAGTGGCTCTGTCTTGGGCCCAGTCGATGAAATGGTCTCTCTGGGTGAAAACAAAAAACTCATATCGACTAATGGGCTATGGATTCATTTTGGGCCCACCTGACCAGGCTTGTTCGATTCATTTGAATGGGTAAATTAAAATAACAAGTTCTGACCCAAAAAGGGAAACAAAAAAAAAAGTAAAAAGACCCGGTCTATTTATTTAAGAAAAATTCTAGCAAATGAAACATTTAAAGAAAGAAAATCATTAGCAACAAAAAAAAAATTTGATGAACGAAAATAATTTTTAAAATATATTCGTATTAAAATAATCTAACAACATATTTTAAAAGAATTGTGTGTTGTGGCCGAATATAAGCCATCAGATCTCCATAATCTGAGGTGGCATAATAATAGCCATCAACTGCAGCATGACATATATATATATATATATATATATGCAACAAAATTAAAGGTAACTTCAGTTCCTTTTCTTTGTTTTCCTGCTCGTAGGGAAGTGTGGTCCTTGAGGTTGATTAATTTAAATTATGCAAAAGGCATAACAAAAGGACATAATTAAAAATGGGAAAACATGGAAAAAGGTAGAGATAAAGAAGTAAGAAAAGACGGGAGAAATTTAAGGACAGGGAAAAGTCCCTTAATCCTTGCACTGATGAAAGACCTATATCTTTAAACGCGTGATTATATATATATAAAACTGATAGCCTGAGGCACTGAATCAAAGAAGAAGACCCACAGTCTCAAACAGCAAAAGCTATTTATTTAAATAAGGATTCGATAAAGGGTTTCAAGCGAGGCAGATATTGCAGTAAATAAGACTTGCAGTAGCAGAGAGTATATATTAATTTGGATCTACTTTCTTTTGCGAATGATTGAAATGGATATCTTAGTTTTGGCCAGCATTAATTAGTTTGCTCGGGAATTAGTATGTTTAATTTAATCACTGTTAGATCGATAAGTGATATTTAGCACTTTGCTTTAACAACTACTTATGAATCTAGTAACATTCTTGCAAATCTTTTTACCAAATTGTACTGCTTAAGATATTCTTTAACCATATCTAATTTACATAAAGAGTAATATAGTTGTTTGATTTTTACGGTTGGACGATATTATGCATGCACAGGAATCAGATGTATTAATTGGGCCACGTAAAAAGGTAAAAGGAATCAAAAAAAGTAAAGTTTGGATTAATTAGCAAGCATTTCAGTTATGAGTATTTTTAGTATTAATCTCTGACCTGCTAACTCTTGTGCTTATCAAGACACAAATGGGCTCCATCGTCAATGCCCAAAATGCTTTTTCCATCATGACATCAATGGCAATTGAAAAGGTTAATTATTAGTTAGTTATAATATAACTACAAAGCACTCAGCTTGAAGACTGTAATTGTTTTGAACTTTCAATATCTTGTCTAACAATATGATTTCAGGGGATCGATGATGGAGCCACCATGCTCTCTGGTCAATGAAGAGAATCTCAGGTTTCACAATTGCAGGCATAGTCTCTATGGTATTCAGAGATAAGGAGATCCGATCAATTTCATTTCTACATAATGAAAAAGAAGGAGAGATAAAGGAATGGGATTATGTGCTGATTATTTTACTTAATTGGTAAAATCTCTTGCAAAAATACCAAGCTTAGAATCACACTCAACAGCTTTCAAATTTTATTTTTGAACATGTTCAAAATAATTAAATGAACGTGACAATGACAACTAAGAAAATCAAGAATAGTGTACCTTCTCATTAGTCATTACAATGTTGTTTGCAAAGGAGCATAGAAACAACTGTCCAATTGCTTATATGAATGCATAAGCTACTATTTTCTTATTATTATTTTAAAAAAAAAGAAAATCTTGAGTTGCAGGGAGCTGCCTTCCCTCTCTTCCCACAAAGGTTGGACAATTGTCATATTTAAGGGTAGCACCAAAGCAGAGCAGTTGCACCTTTTGTTAGGCATGCATGTCGGATTGATTACATGCACCATGGACTTTACCTTTAATTATATTGCTTGCCCCCATCATATTCTTAAATTTTATAAATCCCTTTCATTTTGTTTGAAACTTGAGCAATCTACCATTACCGACCATTTGACCTTTTTCTTTGTCCTCTCTAATCAAGCGATCCCCAAATTCTGGCTCAAGATTCCTTACTCTTTTAACTTAATTTTGTTGTCCTATTATGATAACACACTTTAAAATGTAATGCATACATAATTAAGTTTAACGGGCAGCTGGGTAGGCACCACATACAGAGGTAGTACTACAGAGATAAGGTAATATATATACATAGAAATGCAATTTTATTTATAATTAAAGAAAAGCCCCTATTAGGTTTTGATTTTCTTTTCCAATTTTAAGAATTGAATTCTAAAAGACATTTCCCCGTTTTCCATAAGAGGTGTCTAACTACTATATATCGCATTCCATTTCTAAAACATTGAATCCTCACCATCAAATGTGACAGATTGCATCCAAAAACATAAAAGGTACTATAAAGGATAAAAGGAATGGAAAACAGGAGCCCACCAAGTTGCAGAGCAGAGTCCAATGTAAAACAATGATGTGTCAATAATAGGAGGTAGTTGGTTTTGATAAAGCTTTCTTAATTCCTCAACTAATGGTAGTAATTATGTCACAGCAAAGATAAGCACAACTTCTTAACACCCACAACTGAAAGAAAAAGTTTTTTAAGGGGAAACGAAAAAGATAAAATACAACTTCGAGGATCCAGATTAATCACAAATCTTCCAAGGTATCATTACCCAGTCCTTTCTAGTGGGACCTAATGTTTTTCTCTTTCTTCTTTATCTCCCTCTCATGACTCATCCACCAAGTTTCAAGTTCAAAAGCAGTTTAGTTGGCCTCATTAGGAAGATCTTTCTGCTACTCTCTCTAGCCACAGCATAAATTAAAAGCCTTTGTTTCCAGCCTTCCAATAACATCTGTATCTCTAGTCTATAATCTGGTACCTCCGTTTCCACTCACAAGTCACAAGCATGAAAGGAATGGATCTGTTCTGTTCTTCCCCTGCTTCCACAGCAGTGATCTATTCTAGTATGGACAAGCGTTCTATGGTAAGTCGTAGCCCCAAAACTTACCCACATGATCGAAGTAAAAGGAAATTACCTCATGTTCCTTGTTCATCTCATTTGCCCATTAACCCTAAGCCTTATTTTGAGAAGCACAGAAAGAGCTCAGCAGATAAGCAAAATGTTACTGCTTCTCGTAAGAGTAACTTACACAGAAGAGGCTCTGCTCAAGTTGACGACCTATATAATTCATCCACAAGATATCTGCTCAAGGATGACCCCGCGCCCTTCATTGACCGGGTATCAGAATCTGATCATGTGCCCGTAATTGTTCCTCTTCAGCCGACACCCAAGTCTAAGGTATTCATTAAAGAGAATTCTCCTACTCCAAGGTCGTCTTCTTCTGCTCGCTCCCGGAACCAGGTATGTTACTATTTGATTAATTTTTAATATTAATATTTTATTATTATTGTCGATTTGTTGTTTGTTGACAATGATGACGAAGGAGAATTAATTTGTATTATGTTGTGTAATATTATATATAGGTGGTGGTGTTGAGGGTGTCATTGCACTGCAAGGGCTGCGAAGGAAAAGTTAGAAAACATATTTCAAAAATGGAAGGTCAGTTCCAGAAAATTCAGACAATGTTTGTAATTGTTTGTCGATTATTATGCATGCGAATTGCTATCTTACGTTCCATTAATGCATTACTGGTTTGTGGGTTTTACTTTTACACTAAATGCATCAGAATCATAATATATTTAAACCCAGATTTTATTGGGTAATTGAATTCTGTGTAGGAGTGACATCATTCAGTATAGATTTGGCAAGTAAGAAAGTGACAATCTTAGGTGATGTGACGCCATTGGGTGTACTGGCGAGTATCTCCAAAGTGAAGAATGCGCAGCTCTGGCCATCTCCAACATCCTCATCATCTTCATCACTCTCTTCATCATCATCATCTGCGCCATCTTCTCCATGGTCGACCTGACCTAATGACATTACCTTTTCTCTTTTTTTTACTTTTTTTTTTTTTTTTTTTTNTTTTTTTGTTAAAGTTTGAAACACCTGATGGGAGTTTTGTCTGTATAATTAATTAGAAGTTGGGATGTTTAACAACTTGTCATGCTTAATGTTGGTCATGTAAATGAAAACTCTAGTTAGACTTAGATCGCTGTAATGAACCTCTTTGTTGTTGATTGTACTGAAATGGAATTTAGGAGGTTATCGAGTCATTTCTTGTTCCCTGGCCATGTAGATTCCTTTATGTCACTTTAAAACCATTCTAATTAGGCTGGCAACTCTGCTAATGTTTTCTTGTTTACTGCTGAGCCCATATGAAACCCACCTGTTTGTGGGCAATGGGTACGCATATTCTGACACAGAAAAAAAACAAAGGAGGAGAAACTGAAAAGTCCAAGTGCCAAATTACCCATATAGACTCACATATGTAACTTCAACAGTTCAACTTGCCGTAATAATCAACTCAGTATGTTGAAAAGTAATTACATTGTATTGTATTCAAAACTCAAAAAAGGTTTAAGCAAGTGGGGTTTTGAACCAGAGCAATTATTTACACTGACTAGAATGGCCTGCCATATTAGGCAAAAACTTGAGCTCTTGTAAAAGAATGATTGGTCGTACGTCTCTATGATCACTAGTGTACAAGAATGAATATGATAACTTGGGCGCAACAGCTGCACTAATTTATTTCCTCTTTGAATATGATAGCTTAGCTTTTAGATATGCGACTTGTGCAGACAAAAGTATGCATGCGGAGGCAGTGGTAGCAGAGGGCTCTCATAGACAGCCTGGTTTGAAACGCATTCTTCATTAAACTTTTCCTTCTACTCCTTTTTCTTCTCATAATTGTTCCCCCAACTCAGGCGGGTCATGTGCCACAGTGCCAGTGCCGAATTCTTCTGTTCTGACAGTCACAATTCATGTGGTAACCTGCACTTTCCACCTAAAGCAGTTTCACCCATATTAACATTTAAGTCATACAAAATAGGGATGCTGAATTAATTGTTATTTCTCACAGAGATACTATATAGGCTTCTGCAATTTAAGAAGCTTAATACTTATAATGGTGGTTAATGTGGGAGGTCCAAAATGTATGAGGCTTTACTTTGCTTTTTCTGTCAATTTACCTTCCCTACAGTTAACTAATGATGACAAACAGATTACACTTTATGGTTGGATAGTCTAGATCAAATTTTCCAATGACGGGGTTCATCTTAACCGCTTTTTGCTTTAATTTGGAATTCTACCATCTCTAACCAATTTATGGGACAAAAGGGGTTTGGAATATATATCACCATATTTGGAAGCAAAGAAAACTACTGTTTCCTATCCATATCTACTTGATTTCTTTAACTTACTTTCTTTAGCGGCGTGTTTGATTGCTTTAATTTCTTTGACTAATCTTGGACGGCTGGAAAAAGAAAATACGAGAACCAGAACGAGTTGAAAAGCAAACACCCTTGAATGGATTATTGGTCACTGACCCATTATAATACGGTTTTGATTGAGAAATTTGGACACTGCGTCGGCGCACCATCCATTGTGATAAGGCATGAATTTTTTTTTTCATTTTTCATTTTAGATGTTTCATGTTTGGAATGGACCNATTCTTAGGTTTATTTTAAGGTATAAAGTTCTCTGATTCATAATCCCACCGTTCAGATTGAAGGGCTACATCTTATGAACCTTCTCACTAAATTTGAGCTCGATCTAACGGTGAAACTCAGCCCAAAATACTAAAATCATAAGTTTTTATCTAACCAAAAATTTAGACTTATTCACCGTTAGATCGAGCTGAAATTTAATGGAAAGATTCACAAGACGTAGCTCTTCAATCTGAACGGTGGGATTATGAATCAGAGAACTTTACACCTTGAAATAAACTCAAAAATTTTGACTTAAAGATAAATGGACTAAACTTGTATATTTTATGAATATAAAGGGACTCAATAATTCATTTTTAAAAAAGGAGGACCATAACGTTCAAGTGATTAAAATAAGGAGACCAAAATTGTAATTAAACCAAAAAAAAAATACGAGAACCAGAACGAGTTGAAAAGCAAAACACCCTTGAATGGATTATTGGTCACTGACTCATTATAATACGGTTTTGATTGAGAAATTTGGACACTGCGTCGGCGCACCATCCATTGTGATAAGGCATGAATTTTTTTTTTCATTTTTCATTTTAGATGTTTCATGTTTGGAATGGACCCAATCAACGCTGTCCATGATAAGTATTTTGCTAGAAGTTGGTTAACAATTGACATGTTATAATTATAATCTAACAAAACCGATTGTTTTCACTCTAATTTTCTGAATGACTACCAATGTTTGATTGAATGTAAGATCAATAAAGGAAAACTAGATGGAAATCCTATTCGCCCAAGTAGAAACAACAAAAGGCGGCGAGCACGATCCCGAGAAATAGAAGAGAGGTTCCATTTGTGTTTTACTATCAAACAAGCAAGAAGAAAAGTTGAAAATGATAGGTTTTAGAAAAAGGGTGCATCTCAAAACGCTAATCATGATTCATATCTACATGTGATCGAAAGGTTTTTGTTGGGTTCTCCTGCTTTAAGAGACAAGGAGACATATTTTATGAATTTAAACCCATAGGATTAGATCAGCTTTGAACATTCTCTACACTAGATTCTGAAATCAATGGAAGTTGATTGCAGGCTTGCAAATGGCGGTGATAAGCAGAACACAGGATTCAAATTATTGCATAATCCAATTATACAAGTCCATAGCATCTCTGTTTCTTGCATTTTATCTAGTCTGAATTTTACAGGGAATGTTACACTAATTGCAAATAGATTCTCTTACTCTCAAGCAATAGCAAGAAGCTAACTCAATTTTCTGAACTCCCATAATTTTGTCAAGTCAATTACTTTGAACCCATGATCCTACAAGCAACAGTTCCTCAGCAATACCCTCTAATTTCTAGCTTATGATCTAAGTTCTTATATCAAAATTTAGGGGGAAAACTTTGTTTTTCTGATTGTTTTAAATCAAATTCTAGAAAGATTTTATTATGAACGAGACCTTTTTTTCTTCTAGCTAAAGATTTTAGACATTGCTTTGCGAAGCTTCCAACTATCAAATCTCACCCGGACAAGCTAAAACCCAAAAGGCTAAGTTTTTAACAATTTTCCTTATATATTTATGAGCAAAATGCTGAGTTTCTTTGTTTTGTTCCTTTCAACAGCACGAATAGTATATCAAATCTCACAACATTGAGCTTATTCATAGTTAAAAAATCTGATTTTTCTGTGGAATTTTTTTTGTATTTATAACGGGCTAAAAGGAAAGTCTCGGGCTTAGTATACAAGTAGGTAGTGGCACTCCTGCTTTAGCTTTTTTGGGCCGAAGAACGCGATCTTTGTTTTCCAATAAACTTCGGGCTGAAAAAATTATCTTTCGTACAAAAAATACATGCCCCATGAAAGAAACAGGCCAATTCAATGGCCCATAAAGAAACGGGCGAAGTTCTGGTTTTAACTTATACGGTCCATATTTCCTGCAAAAAATACGTGGCCCATATGAGATCCAAGATTTATCTGTAGTCTCATTTCAATTAGTGACCCATTAATAGCTGCCATCGGCATAACTGGTATTCTGCTCAGCCCCGGGCTCACGTTTACTGAGCTTGAAGCCTTGAACCTTCTCCAGGGTCAAAGACAAAACAAAAAGGAAAAAGATGTTGAGTATTAGCAACAAAAAAAAAAAAAAAAGAAGTTGAGAAGAAAGCATTATCCAGNTTGAAGAGCTGACAAGGTTTTGAAAAAAATGAAGCAATTGGGCAGCCAATATTCGCTGTAACAACTCCATTGCCACATCTCAATGTCGTCTGCTATCTGTTCCACTTTTCAACAGTCTCCCCTATTAACAATATATACGAACCTTACCTTACAAAACTTAATCCTTCTTCAATATATAGCCAACAACACCATTAACCTGTTTGATTATTTTACTCAATGAATCCTGTTTAGCACACAAAAGCGAAAATGGCCAAAAAGCTCCCACTGAAAGCCATACTCCATCTCTCGCTCTTAGTCATCTGCACCCTCACATGTACCAAAACAGAGGATGCAATTGCAGCTGAACCATCCAATATTCATGCCGCTGATACCAAACACCCTTCGCTCTGTTTCTTCATGCATGACATCGTAGGCGGATCAGCTCCTTCAGAAAGAGTTGTGGCTGGGAATGGGTTCATTAATAGTAATACCAATACAGACAACACTCAAGTCAATAACCTCCCTTTCTCAAAACCCATTAATAGAATCTTCCCAGTTAAAGGTGGCACAGGCACACCACTTGTTGATATTAACAATGCCAATCCTAAATTCAATTCCATCATAAATGGCCCAACAACACTAGGGAAGCTTTTGTTTGGAAGAATAACGGTTATTGATGATGAAATCACACAAGGCCATGAATTGGGCTCATCTGTTATTGGCAAAGCACAGGGATTTCATTTGGCTAGCTCATTGGATGGAACCAGTCTAACTATGACATTTACAGCCTTGTTTCATAATGAAGATAATCAAGAGGAAGATACCATTAGTTTCTTTGGGGTGCACCGAACGGCTGCACTTGAATCTTATATTGCTATTGTCGGAGGAACTGGAAAATATGACAATGTGCAAGGTTATGCCAAAATTCAGACTCTCCACTCACCTGATCAACACATAACAAATGGGTCTGAAACACTTGTTCAGATTACTGTTTACCTTACAGAGTAGTTCAGTCAATTCATTTTATTTCTAGCATATGATGTTAAAGGAAATTTGTTTTTTTCTTTAAAAAAAAATTCTAAACAAAAATAAACTATTTATATGTGATTGAATATCTTCTCATTGCTTCCAGTTCACTTACATTCAATTGATTAATGGCATGATGGTAATATTCTGTTGAACAGATGTGTAATATTCTCATCAAAGAAACATCTGTACATAACCAAAGTTATGTAGAAACAGAAGAATCTCGGGTTGGTCGGTATAGGTTATAGGCGGGTGGGTGAAATTGGGTTAGGCATATTAGTTTTTTTTTTTTTTTTTTTTTTAAAAAAGAGAATANTTTTTTTTTCAAAAAAGAGAATAGCAGATGGAGAAGAAGATAAGTGTAGATGAAAAATACATTTGACGGTGAATCTTGAATTTTAGTAGAGAACTATTTTACTTAACAGATTGAGAGAGAGTTAAAATATAAAATGCAAAAGTGAAGAGAGAGAACGAAATTGATAGAAGTAAATATGATAAAAAAAAAAAAAGAGTAAAAGAGTACTTGCTTACTTGTTAGTCTAATAAAAAAATACTTGCTTACTTTTTAGCAACAAAAAATTAAAATACGTGAAGGACTTAATATATTCGGTCGGTTTGGGTTTATATGGTTTTCATGAGGACTTAGTATACATGTTCTCGCCTGTTTAACTATTTTAAACCGTACGATTGCCTCTTTTCAAGTCGGTTTCGGACGGGTCCCACGAGTCAATCGAGTTATGAATACTCCTACACTGAACCCACTCAACCCGATAAGGTTCAGATTTTTTTTTCCCTACGATCAAATATTGCTCGAAATTATTACAAGATGCCCATCATTTTAGGTTCTAATAATAGATGTTGATACCCCAAGCTTAGAATTATAGTTGAGCATAAAAACTACCTATTTATAGAAGTAATGAACTAAGTGAAGCTACACATGAATACAAGTTGAGATCCACTTAAGGTAAACAATGTTCTTGTATTCCTAATGCTTATCTGGCTGAATATTCCACTACTTCTTCATCAACATCTTTATATTTTTCATATCCATAAGAAAAATAACCATCATCGACATATTGTTTGTATTAACTACAATTGAAGTACTACGTAAGACATTTTAAAAAATGCCACTAAAGCTGATTATCTTCAAAAATCAAAGAGTGAGACAGTCTTTTGGAGTAATAGAAGGAATTTAAACTTTTTACTCCATAGGAGTGAACAGCTTTAGGGGCCAAGGCCTCCATAGTTACTTTCTTCACGCCTTAATTTCCTGCCAAGAACGTGACACATATCACATATGCCCTCATGGTAGCCCTGGGGCGCTTTAATACACATTTGTGAATAATTCACAAATCTAACAGTATATAAGAATGTTTGGTTCTATAATTTCTGTCATGCTCATAGATATAGATACATAATCATATATAGTATAGATTATTGATAGGGAAAAGACTAAATGGTGAGTGCACGACAATTTCTGAATTTTACATTGGAAATTATAGGACAAAAGAGGTACATAAGAAAATAAACTTCCGCTAAGAATCGTAACATTTTCTGTTCTTGGTACAACATGTGTTCACATGGTCACATTTTCATACATGAAATCTCTTAGTATAGTAGAAACTGGAAACCACCAAATTTCATCATAAAACACATTAGTAGGCAAGATACACTGTGAGCTCCAGCAGAGTCTCCAATCCATCAGTGCTATGTTGCTGGTCCGTAACCGGGAATGTCTTAACAATAGCATAGCCCTGAGAATTGACAAACTTTCCAGTGCCACCGATGATAGCGAGATGAGATTCCGAGACTTGAGTTCGGTGCACACCAAAGAAGCTCAGACTATCAGCGTAACCATTCTCCTCAAACTTGGCCGTAAAAGCCATGATCTGGCTGGTTCCGTCCACAGAACTTGCTATGTAAAAGCCCTGTGCTTTCCCAATCAAACCTGACCCTAAATCATGTCCTTCTGTTAGTTCATCATCGAACACTGTCATTGTCCCAAACATCAACTTCTGGAGGGTCATTCCTGCTGGGAGCTGATTCACATTTGTTACCGGAAAACCAACCCCACCATTGACAAAATTATTATTCCCATTGTTCCGGAGTATATTGCCTGGATTTCCACTGAGGCCAGTGAGGAAGGGAAGGTTATTGTTGTTAAGGATTCCATCGTTGTTATTGTTCTGAGGAACACCATTGTTGAGAGGAAGGTTTGCTCCATTGGGCTTGGCAAAGGCAACTTGAGCATTGAGTGCGGGATTTGTAACAACTCCTGTCACAGCTCTCGCTGTGGGGTTGGATCCACCAAGGATGTCGTGCATATAAAAGGTTAGTGGGTGGTGCGGGTCAGCAATGATCACTGCAGCAGCACTAGCGGCTGCAGCCGGGGCGACATTCACCTGAGGAGGAACACTGGAAACAGGGGTTGCAGCAGAATCAGGTTCATCTGGTACTGTAGCATGTGTTTCTAGCTCATCAAGGATTCGAGTAGATGTAGTGGAAGTGACTGCAAGGGATAGAAACAATAGAAAGGCTATGGTTTTCAGGAATATACAAATGTATCCAAGGCGTGCCATGAGTTTGAATGAACGATGAGGAGCTCCAAGAATATATGATAATCCAGAAAGTTATACCTGAATGAGATGATAAAGGGTTTACCAGGACAGTTATATATACCAGAAATTCGAGGGCCCAAATGGAACACAATGATGGAGTTGCTGAGTGATGGGAGTAGGTGCTCTCATTTTGTAAATACCACAGTCCCTGTTGTATTAGTTGGAACTAAACAGAAAGCAACGATGATATTTAAAGAAAAACTGAAAAATTAACATTCAGCTTCATAAAAATAAGGCAATGAATTCCTATAACGTACGCGTCATCAGTAAATCTTTTCTACGAAAAAGCGACGACTTATTCACCCAAGCACCCTTAACTAGCTAATAATTGATGGAGGAGATTCGCATTCCAAAACATGTTACATACATTATAATATCCAATGGGAGTATATCAAGAGGCAAAGGTACTCAAAGTGATACCATGAAATAGACATAAAATTCATCACAGAAGATCTAGACCATTGTTCCCTTACCTAAAGCAATTAAAGGATGGATGTAAGTTCAGTTATGAGCCCAATAGCATTTTTATCCTCACCACAAGCATGCTTCACTACAGTCTCCCAACTCTCCGAACCAAATTGCACCTTTCTCTTCTCCATCTCTTCCAAGACAAAGCAAGCACCATCAATCTTCCCACAGTTCAACAGGCCCACAACCAAACAACTAAATGTTTCGGAACGCGGAAAATGTCTACTTGTTAGCATTGCATTCAATATCTTTAGACCTGCCTCAAAATCCCCAATCCCGCAGAAACTATCAACCATCATGCGGTATGTAGCGGCATTTGGCTCACAACCCCCAACCTGCATTTCAATCAAGACTTTGTAAGCTTCTGCTGTCTTCCTTTCCTTGCATAAATAATTTATCAATATATTGAAGATTACAACATCTGGCTTAAACCGTCTCTTTTTCATCTCGTGAAGTAAAGATTTAACCTCCTCAGTCTTTCCTCTCTTTCCAAGATCATTCATTAAAACAGCGAAGTTCACTACTTGTGGTTTACACCCTCGATATGCCATATCAAACATCAACTTCTTAGCTTCCTCATACTTGCCTACAGAGCATAAGCCTTCCATCAAAAGAGCATAAGTTACTTCATTTGCATATTTCCCTTTCTGGTTCATGTCCTCTAGCAAAGCCATTGCTTTACTCAAATTGCCTTTTCTAGACAAGAACCCAATAAGACTATTATAAGTCACAACGCTTGGCTGTACTCTTTTCTCCAGCATTTCGTCGAACATCTCACATGCATTTCCCCACGCATCCTTCGCCAACCATCCTTTAATCATTATATTGAATGAAACTGTGTTTGGACGAAAACCTATTTTATATGATCTACCGAAAATATCATTCGCTTCGGAAAACCGATCATTATCAACTAGAATATTAAGGAGTGCATTGAAAGACTGCAATGTGCGGGCACAATTGAACTGAGGCATTCTATGAAATAGTTCGATGGCCTTCTCGGGAAGTAGCACTTTACCAAAATGCTGAAACAAAGCAATGAAAATGGCTTCTTTGCAGTGTATATTCCTGTCTTGTATATGATCAAGAACTGTTTCGACAGCTTCAAAGTTTCTAGAACGAGCCAGTTTGTAGAGTAATGCGGCGTAGGAGGGGTAATCATACCTGAATCCCTGTTTCTGGTACTCGTGAAAAAGAGATAAGGCTTCTTCAGGGTCTTGTACCTCTTTAACTTCGTCGATGAAAGGTATTCGCTTGCGAAGCCTTGAAGAAGCCTTTTGAGGTCGTCCATGGCGGGGTTTGGCTCGAGATTTGTTGGTGTGGAGAGCATGAAAGGGATGAGACAAGGCTTGATTGAGATAATGGGGCAATGGAATTTGCCTTATAGGATTGATAGCTTTTGCTCTTGAAGAGATCATTCAAGTGGGAAGAGCAACCAGAGCTTACAGTTCATTCAAATTAAAATTAAACAATAACAAAGAAGAAACCCGTCAGACCCAAATCGCAAATGTCTGGCTGACAAGAAAGAAAGAAAGAAAAAAAAAAGCAAATGTCCGGAAATGCTTGCCGCGCGACATTATCTCTTCTTCTTTTTTTCATACAGTTCCAAGGCCCATACACCATCCCCTTACTGGGCTTTAGTGGTAGCTTCAATATAAAGTCTATGGGCTTTACCAGTGTTTTATGACTCTTCATATGGCCCAAACATTTGCCAATAGCAAACCGTGTTAGCGCTGCATAGATTTTAATCGTAAGGGTTTGCATTGCATAGATATACTTGTTTATTTGAAGACTTTGCAATTAACTGTGTATATTCTCACAACCAAAGAGGCAAAGACATTACCACAAAGCATTGTACCCTAGTGAGTGGTGATAAAGGTATTCGCTCTTTTTATTATGTTTTAGTTGTTCCACCATTATAACTTTTTTTTT
>QAOA01008473.1:1746261-1761579 GCA_003255065.1 Cercis canadensis
CTCTATTCAGGGGGAGAAACTGGTTTGTAAACTTCACAAGTCCATTTATGGACTCAAACAGGCCTCTAGACAGTGGTACACCAAGTTCTCTCTTGCCTTGCTTCAATTTGGTTTTGTCCAATCCAAATCTGATTACTCTCTGTTTACTAAAGGTTCAGGTTCTACATTTGTGGCACTTCTGGTTTATGTGGACGACATCATCATTGCTGGACCTTGCCTTTCATCTATTGATGCTTTAAAGGCTTTTCTGCATACCCAGTTCAAGCTTAAGGACCTTGGCTGTCTCAAGTACTTCCTTGGTCTAGAAATCTCTCGCTCTTAACAAGGTATTGTGCTTTCTCAGCGACTTTACACCTTACATCTTCTTGAAGACACTGGCTATTTAGCTTGTAAGCCTACCTCAGTGCCTATGGATCCTAAATCTGAGCTCAATGCTTCTACTGGAGACACACTCCCTGATGGTACCCAATATCGAAGACTTGTTAGGCGCCTCCTTTACCTCACTTTGTCCAGGCCTGACATCACCTTTGCTGTTCACAAACTCACTCAATTCCTTGCTCAGCCTCGTTTGCCTCATCTTCAAGCTGTCCATCATCTGCTTCGCTATCTTAAAGGCAAACCTGGCCAGGGTCTTTTCTTTTCCTCTTCTTCCTCTCTTCAGTTGAGAGCCTATTCAAATGTTTCTGCTAGAGTTCAGCTCAAGGCATTTTCTGATGCTGATTGGGGAGCTTGTAAGGATACCAGAAGATCTGTCACCGGCTTTTGCATCTTTATTGGTGATTCACTTGTCTCCTAGAAGGCCAAGAAGCAGGTCACAGTGTCTAAGTCTTCTGCTGAAGCTGAGTATCGTGCACTGTCTTCTACTGCTAGTGAACTGACTTGGCTTTCTCATCTTCTCAAGGACTTTCAATTTCCTGTTTCCACTCCAGCTCTTCTCTTTTGTGACAATCAAGCTGCTATTCATATTGCCTCCAACCCCACTTTCCATGAAAGGACTAAGCATATTGAAATTGATTGTCATTTTGTTAGAGATAAGGTTTCCTCTGGTTTGATCAAGCTTATGCCCATTCGATCCCAGCACCAGTTGGCAGACCTGTTTACTAAGCCTCTCCCTTCAACCTTACTGTTTCCTCTATTATCCAAGATGGCTGTCAAAGACCTTTACCAGCCACCTTAAGGGGGAGTATTAGAGTTAGTTATAACTATATTAGCTGTAATTAGTTAGTTTGACTAATTAGTTAGTTGTTGACTTTTCTAATTATCTTAGTCTGTTATATCAGAACAGCTATATATATAGCTTTAGCTTCTCTTGTACAGTAACTTGATTCGACTGATTGAATGAGAAAAGCTTTTCTTCCATTCTTCTCTGTTTTGCTTCTCCTTCCGCAGTAGCTCAACACTTGAAAATTAATTATCCAATCTGTTAATACCCAAAATATTCACTACCCATTGCTACAGTAAGAAGACAAAAGTACCCTTGCTAAGGTATGCAATCTTTTACTTAATCTCTTCATAGCACACACTCAGTGGGGACACGCGCTCAGCCATCTTCTTTCTCTAGGGCTTTCCTCTCATCCTTTTGGCCGATCTCCCTAACTTGAGCGTCGGAGGTGGCGCCGGAGCTCCGGCTCCGGCCTTCCCTGACCGTACCTCTCCCTCATGCAGGTTGCTCAGAACCGGTCATCGACACAATCAATATAATCCGCTCATGGTACTATTATTGTGGTGGGGCTTCAGTTGTAGTGGTCTTTTTCTCCTATTTTTGTACCTTCTTCTGGGGTAGTTTGCTTGAGATAGTTCTTCCATGGAAGCACATTTAACTGGCTTATCAAGTACTCTTTTTATTTTTTATATTTTGAAGTATGATGTTATTTATGTCTTTGGGATCCTGATTAATGATTAGGCAGCTTTATATTTTTCATTTTTACAAATCAGAAGTTAACAAGCCATGTTCATGAGATTGTTGGTCGTATTAATGGCAGATTTGGAACACTAACTGCTATTCCCATACATCACCTGGTGCGCTTCTAACTCTGGGTCACTTGATGAACATCATATAAGTGTTGACACACAATCACAAACAATTTTCTATGTGCTTTTTCTATGAAGTTTACTCATAATCTCATTTATAGTCTGATTCCGCAATAATGCTTGCAATCATTTAGTTAATTTCTATCTTGCTATCTGTTTATCCAAAAGAAATGTAAGTCAGAGTGGGTAAACAACATTAGAAATTTCTATTATACTTCAAGTTTATTCTTATTTACGTCCTTTATTTATTAATAACCTTTTATTCAGTAAAGGGAACTTAGGTTGTCTAACAGAATTTGCTTTGTCTGCAGGATCGTTCTCTCGACTTTCATGCACTATGTGCTTTATATGCTATTACTGGTACAATTTATGTGCTTTTAGATTCTTCTATTCAATATATTTTTGACTGAGTTTTCCTGTAAGCGATCCTTTGATAGTGGTTTCATCACCCTTTTTAATTTGTTTTTGTGTTCTCTATGCACTTAAGAGTTAATTTGGATGAGTGTATTTTGCATACTGCTATTTCAGATTTGGAAAAATAGCTTGTGCAAATTTTTGGCAAAAATGGCCAAACTGACCAAACCGAACTGGTTTGGTTTGGTTCGGTTTTGCCCACAAAAAATCAAAAAATCGAACCAAACCAAACTAAGTTGGTTTTGTTGGTTTGGGTGTGAACCGAACCGATTACACCTCTAATTCTAACTATTATTGAGGCATAACAATATGTTTATTCAATAGATTCAAGGTTTATTGGCAGTTTCGGTCCCTTTATTTTAACAATTCTTACGAGTTAATCCCTTATTTTTAAAAGTGAACGTTCAGTACCTGTGTTTTACAGAGTTTGAACGATTTAATCCTTCAGTCACTCAGCTGTTCAAAAACTAACAGAAGGGCTGCTAACATGTCCAAAAAATAANCAAAAAATTGAACCAAACCAAACCAAGTTGGTTTTGTTGGTTTGGGTGTGAATCGAACCGATTACACCTCTAATTCTAACTATTATTGAGGCATAACAATATGTTTATTCAATAGATTCAAGGCTTATTGGCAGTTTCGGTCCCTTTATTTTAACGATTCTTACGAGTTAATCCCTTATTTTTAAAAGTGAACGTTCAGTCCCTGTGTTTTACAGAGTTTGAACGATTTAATCCTTCAGTCACTCAGCTGTTCAAAAACTAACAGAAGGGCTGCTAACATGTCCAAAAAATAAATTTTTTTTATTAAGATGTCAAATAAAAATGACATGGCGCACAATTAAAGTCTTAATCAAGACATTTGGGTATTTTTCCCCAAAATAGATTTAGAGTCACATGCTCAGCAGGTGACTAAGTTCGCTCCTCTCTTCTGAACTAAACTGCACAAAAAGCCAAATTCCAAATTCTATTATTATGAACCCTAGCTCCTAAGTCGTGAGGGATAGAAGAATAGCAAAAAGGAGGAAGAGAAAAACGAATAGAACATGGAAAAACACTCAAGGATTTGCAGCCTGCAATTTATAGGGATCCGTTATTTATGCAAATTGGTCTATTTTGCAACNTATGCAAATTGGTCTACTTTGCAACCAATAAGAAAAGCCAGTCGAGTATCCAAAGAAGCTAAAACTGGCCCAAGTTTTATAACTCAAAACAAAACAAAAAAAAAAACACATTTTTAAAAGCAAAAGCAAAAAATCTATAAGAAACAATTCTCACTTCTCAATTAGAAGAGAAAAGAGACCGTTTTATATTAGCATAGAGTCACATAGATTCTCTTGTACAGCTCCAGATGTCAAATAAGGATAAATATATTCAAAAAAAAATTTGGGGAACTATATATATTCAATTCGGTAACAATTAAATGGAAAGGGGATAAAGTTTATGTGAAGTTCTTGTAGGTTTCTCTCCCTGGAAACTCAAAGATGTGCTTCAAGCTTTCAGTCGAGGGGCAGATCTTCAATTTTAGTGCAGAAGATGATAATTAGTCATGTGCCCAGCACGTGACAAACTTAAACTATGTTTAAAGGCAAAATTGCCTATGTGGCAAATCATTTAGCATATTAAGAATAAAAGATAATTTTATGTCAGCTTTCTAAGTTAGTATATAAATGAAAGACTAACAATTAGACTGAAGTTGTAAAATTTAAATAAATATGATGATTAAATCATTTACTTTTAAAAATAAAGAATTGACTTGTAAAAATCGATAAAACATAAAAAACAAAACTGTCAATAAATCTAAATTTAATATTAAAAAAATCTGTAAGATGCCACTCTTGTTTATAATTTTTTTCAAAGTGACAAAAATAGACACTCGCAGCCAATGAAGACCTGACCAAATAAATGTGTTTTTTTTTTTTGGTAATAGGATATGAGCAAGTTTTGTTCCATCCTATTCTTTGATAAATCTACTTTTTGCCAACAACCTGATTGATCTCCTCCCGATCATTAGCCAACAACTTGTGATGATGTTGACCGCAGACGCTCTTATTCAGTTACACAAAGAAATTTAGAAAAGTAGCTTAGAGAAGAAGAAGTAAGATACGTTGTCTATTCAACTGGCCCGCCGCAAATTGTGAAGATGTTTCAAACCAGCGTTTCCCCTTTTGGACCTGGAACTTAGTTGATAATCCAATAATGGTTTAATATAATATAATAATCATCTAAATTATTCATTATCCTCATCATGATTATAAAATTATAAATTTGATATTCGATATCCTTATTGCTTCGTCAAATAAACTCTAATACCATCTCGTTACACATAACAATATCTACGTAACTCTATTTTTTGGGTAACGACTCTTACATTACCAAGTCTATTTGCCGTTGACTGNTTACGTTACCAAGTCTATTTGCCGTTGACTGTACCAAACTTTTTTGTTTTATTGTGCACTTATACTTGCGAAACTTGGCTAGTTTACTTATTAATGCAACATTTGGATTTTGGAATAATTTGTAGGTAATTTCAAACAGGAAGATTCGTTCCACATGACCCTCATCATACGTAGTAATTAAGTAGGAGTGACCTGTACATTCGCCTAATACAATACTTTATTATTTGAACAGAATAAAAAAGTAATATTAAAATCTTGGATCATCCTCTCATCATGCTCACAACTTTTTTTTTTTGTGGCCTTATCAGGCGCCCACCTTCTACATACCGCAAACAAGGAAACCACAAGGTTTGGCATGCATGTGCCAATTCAATTAGAATTAACAAAAATGATTATGGTAAATTAATATTATTTAGTTTTAAATTTCCATGTCCTAAAATCTTCGGCTACAAAAATTAGTTATATTAATCTAATAGTAAAAAAAATACTAATAATATTCACAATTTCTCATTATGTCACATTAATTGAAATTGACAAAATTTAATAAAGTTTTAGTAGATCAAGTTAGGTTTAGATATATTATGCTAATGTCGAGTGGGTATAAGGTCATTTTCAAGACTAGTACATTTCGTATTTGAACCCAAAATTATAGTTAAAAATACAACAAAAAAAAAGAAGAAGAAGATGTATTATGCTAATTCTTTTGCTAATTAGCTATCATTGCTTGTAATAAGTTAACCCTTGAGGAAATAAATGGTTAGTATTATAATAAAATATAAAGTAATTGATAAATTAAGAATCTTGATTAATAAAACTGCTAGTTCAGAGAATTAAAGTATAACATAACATTTGTAAATAATTAGTTATTCTATAACTATGTATTTTTCTGTTTGGGTTCTTGTTGAAAGGTATCATTATAATTTGTTTTCTTTAAAAGATTATTCAATTCATATTATTTAGTTATACCATGCATTTGTAATCCAATACTTAATTATGGATTGTACTGTATTGAGAACACATGGTACGTCTTCATTGCTACTCTTCTAATTTTAAAGGAAAGTTTAATTAGCTGCTAAGCTCAAGTTTAATTACCCCTGCGGGCCGATGGACGAGAAGCATTCTGTAGAACTAATTACACCACACAAAGGACAGAGGAAGAGTATTTATTTTCCTTTTTTATTCATTTAGTGCTTGTTTTAGTCTTGCTGTAAAATTTTCTTGTTAGGGAAGTCATTCTTTGTAAAAGTCGATCACTTTTATAAGAATTATCGTNTACCCCTGCGGGCCGATGGACAAGAAGCATTCTGTAGAACTAATTACACCACACAAAGGACAGAGGAAGAGTATTTATTTTCCTTTTTTATTCATTTAGTGCTTGTTTTAGTCTTGCTGTAAAATTTTCTTGTTAGGGAAGTCATTCTTTGTAAAAGTCGATCACTTTTATAAGAATTATCGTTATAAAGAGCAACGTAGTTATTTCTATTTTAAGTTTTTTGCTTTTCAGTAGAAGCTCTTAATGCCCCTTTCACAACAGAAAAACTACTTCTGCTACCATATAAAAATTATTTGAGTTTCCAGCTACACATCATTAGAAATGTTAAGAAATGCTTTTAAATTTTATAGAAATTTGGCCAAAGGGACACTTAGTCACTTTCAGGGTAAAAACGAAAGAAAGAACTAAAAGGGAAGCCAGTACACCACAACACCCCACGCCGTACCCGGATCCCTTTTCCAACCATCCATGAATATGTCTTACTTGTCTGGCTGTATGGTAGAGTTAGAATTTTGAAAAGTCCTACTAATTACTTACTTGAGGGGAAATGCACATCATGCATTACATGTGGGTCAGTGGGTGCAAGTATAATGTGCGATACAAACTTGAATGTCAACGCGTCACAATACACTCAACTAATAAACAACATTACCATTACTCAGTTAATAATGGCAGAGATTGTGATGTTCTCTTTGGGATAGTGCTCAGCCATGGTTAGTTCGGTATGATTTGACACAACTTAATTTTCTCAGTTTATCATTTTTCTTGGATTATAAAGTCCAAATAAGAAAAACGTACTTCTAATGAAAAAGACTGATTTTGACCTTTATATAATTCAAAACTCGCAGATACTGATGTTGATTGTTGATTAAAATTTCAAAGCAAAAATAGATGCTAGCTGAAATATCTTTTTCAGATTTCGACAATTAGCTAGACCAAATTTCACAACTTAAACTCAATTACGTAACAAAATCTGGTAGTTATCATTGGCAAATGGCAAATATAAAACTACTTGACAAATATTCAGAAATAAACACGAATTGCTTAGCTTTTATTATTTTATGAAACATTTACTATACCATCACTTTTTTACAATGGATCATGATTATATGTCTAAATGCAGAAATATAAAGACATCAATATATAGCGGCAGCTTCTCGGTCAACTTCTCCTTAACAGGTAAAAAAATAAACTAAACAAAGAAGCAAAAAGGGCAACAAAAAAAAAAAAATTGGAAAGAAAAAGAAAGAGATCAGCTAGATCTTCTTTTTTTGGTACAGAGATCTAGCTCTTTAAGCTAAGACCATGAGTTTGAGTTGTTATGGTTCTAGGAAAGGAGAGGGATTCACACGTGTGACAGGAATACAAACAAGATCATTGGCCCTAGGAGCAGTCAATCCTGGCCGTTCACCCATATCGATTTTATTGCCATGAGGTATGATTTTGCCTTGAGAATCCAGCACCTTCCACTCGAAACACTGAATCAGAGCCCCAATTATTGTAGGCAACTCTTGCATGGCCAAAGGCATACCAGGGCAACCTCTCCTTCCTGTACCAAAAGGCAATAACTCAAAGTTAAAGCCTTTAGTATCTAAAGCGGCCCCTGCGCCCTCTAAGAACCTCTCTGGTCTAAATTCTAAGGGGTTTTCCCAAATCTTAGGGTCCCTTCCCATAGCCCAAATGTTTACAGAGAGAAGAGTGCCTTTGGGGATTAAGTAGCCATCCACAACGCATTCTTGGACTGCCTTTCTTGTAAGCATTGGGATGGGTGGGTGAAGCCTCATTGTCTCTTTTATAATGGCATGGATGTATGGAAGATTTGGACTGTCTGCTTCACATACTAACCTTTTGTTCCCAATCACTCTGTCCACCTCTTCTTGGGCTTTTCTCAGCACCCTTGGATTGTTGATCAACTCTGCCATTGTCCATTCCACTGAGATGGCTGTTGTATCAGTAGCTGCTGTGAAATAATCCTGAAAAAGAATGAAGATAATTTTAGAAAAATAATTTTAAATTTTCAGATATATATAACCCTATTTTCACTTTTACACACTAAAACATGTGTCTGGTAAACAGTAAGTATAAGAACTAATTACCAAGCTTGTGAAACAGGGAACGTGTGCATGTGCTTTACCCTAAAAATTTCCTAATGCTATGATTAAATTAAGAGAGTGCGACAAAAACTACTCACCAAAATCAATGCTTTGATATGGTTCCTGGTTAACATGATATCGGAATCCTTTTCTTGGGAAACATCGAGCAAAATGTCAAGAAAGTCCCTGACTTTCTCTTCTTTTTCCTCAACAGTAAGCTTGCGTTTGCTTCTCAATTGCTCGCGATCAGAGATAACTTTTTCCAAGAGAGCATCGAACCTCTTGTGTATATCGGTGGCCCTCTTCTTGAAACCCTGCAAGTCCAAGTTCTTGCAAAATCCTAAGAAATCCGAAACATTAAATTCCCCGAAAATCTGTGTCACTTCACGGACCAAAATCCTAGCCTGTTCGGCCTGGCTATCTGTGCCGGAGCTCTTGATGCTCAACATCATCTGAGAGATAATGTTGTTGGAAAGCTTTATTAGTTCTTGGGTGAGGTTTACGCTCTCTCTGCTCTCAGATTTATTCACCAGGTTGCCAATGAACTCGTGCACTTCTCGGGTTCGAATCGGTAAAAACTGTCTAATGGTTCGGGCACCCAAAAGCTCCGTGGTGCTGAGCTTCTTCATGAATTTCCAGTAAGTGTCATAAGGAGCGAAGGCAAAAGCGGCGTCGTAGGTAAGCATGTCAATGACAATGGACTTTTTACGAGAAGAAAAAGCCAGCTCATTGGTCTTGAGAAGCTCTTTTGCCATCTCTGGAGAGTTGGCCACAACGAATGGCACTTTGCCAAGTCGAAGGTATATCAGAGGCCCATATTTGGCTGAGAGAATTTCAAATGCTTGGTGGACGAGGGGACCTAGAAGGTGAAGATGGCCAATTATGGGTAAAGCCCGTGGGCTCGGAGGAAGCCGCAGCCTGGGCTTTTGCTTTCTCTTGTAGGAGATGAATTGCAGCACAAAGGCTGAGAGGAAAAGGAGGAAAACTGATAATAGCAGCTCAGTGATCATCTTCGCTTCGCTACTCGCTAAGTCCTATACTAGTAAGACAAAATGAAGCAAAATAGCAATATCTCAATAATTCTCAATGATGAATATTGAGACAAAGGCCAAGATATGGTTCCCTCCTTCTGAGTTGCGCCAGCTTTTGTAGTGCATGGCATGGCATGGCATCCAAGAAGAGATTCCGCGTTAAATAAATAATAATTTTCTTCTCAACTTTAGCCTCTACGCACAGACGTAACTAGATGATGGGGTTGACGATAGGCAAGTCAAAAATTGGGCTCTGAAAATGTATTGTCTTTTCAATTTCTATTATTTGTTGGTGAATCACACTCTTTCCCCGTGTAAGAAGTGCACTGCCCCCCACTTTTGACTCTTCTCTAGATTTGAGCACGACTTGTATAAGAGCACATGGGCATGCACTATGGCATAATTGACTAAACAAATAAATGAAGTTGTTTTAAAATTATTTACATAAAATTTTAGTTTACGTAAATAATTTTAAAACAGCTTCATTTATATAAATAATTTCAAAACAATTCATTTACATAAATAACTTATAAAATAGTATTTTTTTTAGTCAATTAACCGACACTTGGTGAAAGTTTGTTGATTAAAAAACAAATAAATTGTATTCCAAGTCCGGAAACCATGATGAGATCCATGACGTACTAAAGATTTTGTTTATCTCAGTGTACAGTATACTTAACAATGTTTATTTCCAACTTCCAAGTTGAAAGAATCATGACGAAATCTTTCAAAATAGTTCTGCGAAGATATTTTACAATGTTAAGTTTTAATCTCTACGATGAATAAAAAATTCAAGGCAAACAAAAAACGTGACACTCTACGATTATTGTACTCGTCTTACCTTTGAAAGGTACAAGTACAACCCCATCCACTTCCTACTCCCCAAAAAAAAATTCGAGTGCCAATTCTTTTCAATTATCTCAATATATATATATATATATATATATATATAATTTTTTATTTTTTTTCTTTTATCTCGTTGATTTTAATTTATGCTGAAAAAAAAGTTAAATATCAAAGAGAGAAATCACTTTTACATATCTATTTATATAAATATGTGCTGGTAACTTGTATGTATTGTTAAAGATAAAGTTCTTACCCCACTACAAGTATTAGTGGTCAAATTAGTCTCACATTTACTTCATGAAAACCTTAAAAAAAAGAAAAAAAGATAAAGATATTTGCTAGTGAAAGGGCGTAGGAAATTAAGGAGTAGATAATTCAGATGGACTAATTGAAGGCATAAATGGGACCAGTATATGTTACATCTCCATATCCATATATTGAAGGCATAAATGGGACCAGTATAGGAAATTAGTCTTACACTGGTATGTATTGTTAACCTACATATCCATATATATGTTACATCTGAACATACGTTTCAACAAAACATAACGAAGAAATTTTCGCAAAAAGAAGAAAAATATAAGAAGACCATAAACATACTTCTGAAATGATTTAGGTATGATTCAACTTCAGCCCGCAGTTTTCATTTTAATCTTGGGTAGGTTGCTGCCCTTTTCCACCAACCGGTCCGCCGTTAAAGTTAAACAAAAGCACAGTGGGAGGCCATGATGTAGATTTAACATACGGGTGCTTCTTCATTGCCACAAGTGGCACAAAACAAAATAGTATACATCCAATAAATAATAGACACATGTAGGTTGCATGGAAGGGGATAGGTGGTTTTGTGATAATTAAGTTTATGCCTAGTTATTTGAATAAATTTTGTTTGGACCCCTCCAAATTAGTGTTATTCATAAGTTGTCATTTTTATTTTTAAAAGACAGCTTCCAAAACGGTACCATGTTGGTAGACACGCAAGTCTCCTTCATCCCTTCCTTATGAAATTCCTAAGCTCACTGACTGACTCTCCCTCATTCCCTCTGCACTCAACCTTGGTGGTATCGTCTCTGTCTGTTGTAACTGTCGAATTGTTCGTCTTTTTGAGGCTGGTGAGGTGCTCTATATAAACTTGCTTCTCCTTTGTTTTCTCAATACTGTGATTCTTTGCCTGTTATCTATTTCTTGTCTTTTGTTTTATTTTTTATTTTTTTGGTCTTGGAAAGAACTGAAGTTAAATTGCTGCATTTAGTTTCATTTTAACCATTGAAGCACTTGTCCTGTCTAAACCAGGATTGCGGCTAGTATGACTGACTTGTTCCATTTGTTTGTTTGGATCTCTATTATGTGTATAAATTATGAATTATCACAATACCCGATATTTTCTTAGTAATTGATTTAATTGTTCAAATAGACTTGTGGTTTTAATATATTTTTGTAAGTAATGTTGATCACTTTCCTTGTGTTTAATGCATTGTCTATGTTTACATCTTGTTAGAAAGAATGGTGGATTTATGCCACAGTGAGATCCTCTTTGTCACTAGATTCCATTGCATATTATTTAAAGTTAAATGACTTGGTATAGCAAAACTCCCTTTTGGTTTCGTTGGCAATTTATTCTTATCTTAACCTAGGAAATTTGGTTGCTGGTGGGATGTGCCGTGGGAGCCATGGCGTGCGTGTTTGGTGATAATGTGCTGCAGGGGCCCCTTGCGTGTTTGGTGGGCCCTGCACCTGCTAGCAATTTTTTTTTTATTTTGAATATTTCAAAACTAAATTATTTCGGTAATTAACTTTTAAACTATACTAAATTCGTAAATAAATTTATAAATTACATTATTAAGGTTAAAGTGTTTGAAATAAAAGTTTAAAATTATATAAGCAATTATTAATGGTGGGACTACTACATAGGCATGTGGGGAAGAGCACCTAGGATAAGATCTGAAACAAGACCCAGAAACAGAAACAGAAAACACAAGCAATCAAAGGGTGTTAGGAGATGTGAACTAGATTAATAACTTAAATTACTTGTATGTGACTTGTGAGGTGGGAACCATGCGCTAAGCCATATAGTGCAGGCTATGCTATCACCACCCTAAATTAGATAGGACTCCCAAATAATTTGACAGTCAATCCGGTCTCTTACATCCATACCAACAACCAAGTACACCATCATCACCCCTAATGAGAGATATGATCTAATCACAGTAGTACCCTACATGCTGCTATGACTTTTTTTATTTTTTCGCTGAAACATGCTGGACCCTTTTCTTTTGTTTTGTTTGCTAATGCAAACATACTGGTCCTTGCAAATCAACTAAGGATTTTAAGTGGGCTGCAGCTGGGCCTTGCAAAGGGAAAACACACAAGATTATGGGCCCTTGGAGCTGTCAATCCGGGCCTCTCATCCATATCAAGTAGTGCTACTGGAGCATAAGATTCACCCTTTAGTTTCTCAGTCTCACCTTTGGAATTGGAACCCACCACTTGAAAATCAAAGCACTGGATAATAGCCGCGAGCAGCGCCGGCACCTCTTGCATTGCTAAACTTACGCCAGGGCACATCCTCCTACCAGACCCAAACGGCAAAAGCTGAAAATGCTGCCCTCTAACATCTATAAGGCCCATAGAATCCCTTTCATTGGGATTTAGGAATCGTTCGGGCCGGAAATCCAATGGGCTGTCCCAGTAGTTTGGATCTCTTCCAATGGCCCAAACATTTACGAAAAGCAGTGAGTTATCTGGGATTATGTAGTTTTCAATCTTACACTCTGCCACACATCTTCTGGTGACCAAGGGCACTGGTGGGTGTAAACGAAATGTTTCCTTTATGATGGCCTGAATGTAGGGAAGATTCGCAACGTCCCCTTCTTCAACAACTCTACTTTTTCCGACGACGTTATCGATTTCATCCCGAGCTTTTTGCAAAACCTTAGGGTGGTTCATGAGCTCCACTAATGCCCATTCTGTTGCAATTGATGTGGTATCCGTCCCAGCTGTGAAGAAATCCTACCAAGGTCGTCACGACAACGAGAACAGTGAAGGATAAATTCACATGAAAAAGACAAATTATATCAAATAAAGCCTATAAGATGTTACATACTTTGGTCCATATTCCATGTATTGCTATTGAGACTAAACATAATTAAACTTGAACGGAGGAAGGCAAGGAATTACCATAATGAGGGCCTTAATGTGAACCCTGTCAATTTTGACCTCAGAGCTCTCGTCCTCCATATAATCAAGCAAAATATCGAGAAAATCTCTCAATTCAGTACCCTCGTCTTTACATTCTGCTTCCCCATTTTCTTTTTTCCTATTTTTCCTCATTTGTTGTCGTTTGCTTATAACTCTTTCCACCAACGTATCAAAGGTGTGAAATAAATCCTCTATTCTTTTGCCAAAGCCCTGGAAATCCAATTTCTTGAACAACCAAACGAAATCTGAAACATTGAACTCCCCGAAGATCTTTGTCACCTCACGCACCACCGCACTAGCCTCCTCAGCTTCACCCAACATCATCATAGAGATCACATTGTTGGTCAACTTGAGCAACTCCTCCGTCATATTTACTGCTTCAGAAGCCTCTGCTTTCTGTGCTAGAAGCTTTAGGAGCCTGTCATATTCTTGGGCCCGCAAGTGCTGGAAATGGTTGATGGCCCGAGTACCCAAAAGCTCATTCATGCTGAGCTTCTTGATGAACCTCCAGTAAGGTCCATAGGGAGCAAAAGCTAGGGAGGATTCGTAGGTGAGGCGTTTCACGGCGGTGGTTTCGATACGAGAGCTGAATGAGAGCTCGTTGGCTTGAAGGAGTTGCTTCGCAAAGTAAGGAGTAGAAGCAATGATGCAAGGGACAGAGCCAAAGCGAAGAGAGAACAAAGGCCCATATCGGAGAGAGACACGATAGAGTGACTGATGCACGAGGGGCCCCAAGAGGTGCAAGTGGCCGATGATAGGGAGACACGGCTGAGGACTTGGAGGGAGATGGTGGCGGCGGTGGTTCTGCAGGTACTGGACGAGGAACAGAAAAAGCAGGCCTAAAACGAAGAACGAAATGAGAAATTGAAGTTCCATGGCTGATGTCTTTTTTAGTGGTTCAGAGCAAAGACAACTGAGACAGTTAATGTTTTGTGTAGATATAAGCAAAGGAAAATGGTGGAGTTTTTCTCAGAGGGAGACAGAGAGAGTATTAATCTGTGGGCTGTGGACAGTGACAAAGGACCATTATTTTTATATAGTGAATTTGTTGGGACCATTATTTTTCTATAGTGAGTTTGTTGGGGAAGGGTATTACTTTTGCATGGCAAGCAAAGATACAGATGTAGGTTTCATCAGGTACTTGGTGACACGTTGAAGACAGCCGTTTCAAGGAGAGGAGTTTGGGCGCGTATAAGTATATATCTACGTATACATAGTTTCATATATTACACACTACGTTGCACTCCTTTGAAACAGAATAAAACATTTGAAAATACTTGGAAGGAACTGCACCCTTGGGAACTTTAGGGGATCCAAATCCAAGCATGCATTCTTTAATTGGAAACTTTTGCGATAAAATTTGTTATTCTACTCATCTTATAAAAATTATAAAAGAACTCGCGCATCAATTACATTTCTTGCATGAATTAAGGTTATAATTTTGAATCAACCACATTAAGTGTCATAAATCTTACAACTTGCAGCCCTGCCAGAAGCCTGAAATAGAATAGTAAAATTAGATAGATCAAGGCAGTTTATCTCTTATTGAAATAAACGGACAACACTAAATAGGTTTAAAAGATTCAAAGAAGAATAAAATTCCTAATTGGGAAATGGTGCCAGGATGCTGCAGTCTCCTATAAATGGAGAGTAGCACAGCCATAAATCACCAGTTGGATGAAAAATGAAAAATAAAAACAAAAATTATCTTAAAACTATGCATAGATTAAAGATGAAAAATAAAGTGGCATACCAAAGATGGATGTTTTAATATGCAAAAGTTGCAGATATTGGTTCCACAATCTCGAGAAAGCAAAAGTTGTACATGCGGGACACTCTTCCAACTCTCTCCAAGTGCTGGTTTGGGAGTACCTCCCTCTCCACCCACCATGTGATTCGTCACCTTCAACATTTGTTTCACAGAAATTATTATTTGTGGGATATGGATGCCTTCATATCATTACAAGTTAAAGCAGTCCGGTTAGAGATTTTCTAAAGATAAAATCAGGTTCACTCCTTTATTATGTGGCTTTGAGA